>ML780835.1:939413-1005931 GCA_009831015.1 Picea engelmannii
TCGAACGGTTGAGATTAATTCCCCTTGATCAACGATGCTCAGGTGAATTCCAAACCCCCCTTTCCATTCTACCTTTAATGGGGGGGGGGGATCTAAAATAGTGTGGCGTGTGAAATGGGTCCCCCTCCTGTCTTGTTGACTACCGTGTCACATTCCCCCTCTGCCACCTGTACCCCACTTAACTGTGCGACGTGGCCTGTTCTCATTGGATGTTCTCAAGCCCAGTTGGGATTCATCCCTATTGGCCGAATGCTATCCCTATCAGGGTTTGATGGTTGCAGATTCGAACGATTCAACATCCCTGTAGCGCCGAGGCGCGAAATACAAAGAGGCACCGCGATTATTTGAACTATGACCATGACCCGCGACCACATGGGAACAGGGAGAGAGAAAGAGCTAGCTTGCACTAGGCCTCCGTAGGTAATTCGGGGGCTCTGATTCAACAGAATACCAGAAAAACTTGATTGAGGTAGTGGGTATGTGACACTTGCCTCTTATTTTACTCTCCAAGTAGCTTCCTTAAAAACATCTTCTAGGTCACTTGGCTCCACTTTCCTTATTTTAGGGTTGGGTCCACTTCTAATTTATCCGTTAAAATTATTATTGAAATAATTTATTTTGTATTCACTTTGAATTATAATACACTCGTCACTTCACTTTATTATTTACCTTTTAAAATCTCTTAAACCACTTTGATTACTTTGACCTTTTGGGGCTTCTAGATGACATATGAGGATCCTCCAACTTCGTAAGGCCATAACTTTCAAACCGTGAGGAGTTATGTGATGTTCTACATACCACCAGAAATGGCATGACATGTACTATCCATATAGAGTAGTATTATTTAAAAATATATCATAACTCATACCGTTACCCATCAAACAAACTTGGGTCCATTACCCAAACCTGGGGTCTCCAACTTCTCATGGCCATAATTCTCTAACCGTGAGGAATTATGTGACATTTCACATACCACCAGAAATGACATGACAAGAACTATCCATATAGGATATTTTCCCTAACAAATTCACTTTCCTTCATCTCATTATTCCATAATTAATCATGGGTTCTCTTTCTCCACAAAGCGTCTTCCCGTGAGGGCTTTCACCATAAGGGGACTACTTTGGAGTTCATCCATATTTACTTCTTATCAACCATGACAAAAAAATAATGAGTCATATTTTCGTCAAACAGTATTGGGTCCATTACCTGAACCTTTGTGCTACAGGTCTTTCTTCAAGGGTTGACATAAATGACAACCAACCTTAATCAACAAAGTCTAGCTCCCTGCTTGGGGTTAATTCAGGTATCTCATCAACAAACACATCTTTGAAATCATGCAACATGGAAAAATCCTCCAAGTTGGGTTTATTTTATTTTTCTAACAGGTTTGTTACTTGGATGGCATAAACTTGACAACCCTTCCTCATGCATTTCTTTAATTGCATTGTTGAAATATGTCTAACTAAGATTGGTTTTTGTATACCTTGAACTGTCCTAGTGGTGTCATTTTTTTCTTTATACTTGAGCAATTTTTCATAACAATCTAACACTACTTTATGCCTTTCTATCCAATCCATTCCGATAATTACATCATAAGACCCTAACTATAGAATGTTTAGATTTGTATTTATGTTTTGACCACCTAAACTGAACTCATAATCATAAATAAAGTCAATAACTTTTCTTTTCATTTCTGTTGCTAGTTGTACCAGCCAAGATTTTGCATGTCTCTTTTTCTTAAGTTTATTTGACTCCACTACAATAGGAGTGATATAACTCAATGTAGCTTCAGGATCAATTAAAATAGAAATACGAGTGTTATTGATGTTACCTTCGATTTCCACCATAGAGGACTGGTGGTCAACTTTTCGGACATCCATGACTGCATTTATCCGATGCAAGATTATTCCCACATCTCCCACCCTAGAGGCTTCTTGCAAGTTGTGAACCGTAGTTCTAGATGCTGAAATGAAACATGGATAGTTCCTCCTTAAGTGAGGTTCTCAACATTCCCAACATTTTAACGGTTCCCGGGGGTTTTCCCCAAACTTCTTTGTTCCCAAGTTTATTGGCTTACCACTTCCTTAGGTGTTCTGATTGTTGGAGTAAAACAATTTCCTTGGAAAGATTTTTTCTGCGTATCGATAAGGAGTTGGCTGGTATCCCTTCTTCCACTGGTTCATTCGGTCTTGTTTCTTATCTTTCCAAGCCTTTGGGAATTCTATCCGATGTTTGTATTGGTTGTAACACATTCGAGCTTTCTTGAATACTTCACTCAAGGACTTGGGATTATCAAATTTGATTATGTCCTTATAGGACTGGGGTAAATAGATTAGGAATCGCTAGATTTTTACTTTGTTCTCCCGGATATAAGGCACAAACCTTAGTAATTCCAGGAACTTGTATATCAGATCTTCCATAGCCATTTGGCCGAGTCGCAGCTCATAAAATTCTTTTGTTTTTCTTTCATAATAGCTTTCAGATAGGTACTGTTTATTAAAGTCCGACCATTCCATCTGTTTTTCTTTTAGACCCTTGGCCAACTTCAGGTCTTGCCACCAAATGTTGGCTTTCCCTTTCAGATTATAGATGGCCATTCTGACCTTCATATTGCTGGAATAGTTGTATATATGGAAATTATTATTGATGTATAATAACCATGCTTCAACTTCCTCCCCTATTCTGGATTCCCCATCAAAGGTAGATGGTTTTATTTTCTTAAACTCTCCCTCAAGGTGATCTATATGTTTCCTTTTTCTACTTGTTTTTGTTTTATCTTCAGCTGACGGTGTTACTTCAGATGAACTGTCCCCTTTTTTTTCTTTAGGACCAGATTCTTGGAGGCCCTTTTACTGACCTCTTCTTCCTGGTTATCATCCTTTGGGCTTTTGTTTTTCACTATACTTCGCAGCAGGACTTCATTTATTTCATGTTGTGCCTTTTTCAGTTTCTCATTGTCTGATTTGAAAACCTCCAGCTCAACAATGAGATTCCTCATCATTTCCAGAACTTCAGTAGGTGAGATTTCATCACTGTTCTGTCTCTGATCTTCAGGATGTCTTTGTTCAGGATTCTCCTCAAGTCTAATTTCTTCTTCATCATGTGCTACCATGATTAACACAAATAATATATATATATTTTTTTGTAATAGTAATGGTTTGTTAGTTTTACATAGACGAAAAATATTTGCTAAGTAATTATTTAGGCCATGTTCAAGGTCCAAGTGTTGTAACATTTTCTCTGATACCATATGTAATGTACCCCAAATTTCTCAACATAAAAAGAAAAAAATTGTTAGGATCATTATTCAATTTTTCCTTTCCTTTCTAAAGTTTTCTTAATGTTACTATATTGTGGATTAACATTACTTCTTCTTTATGCCCTTTATGTTCACCATAGCTTTGCCAAGTGGAAAAGAAATCTAACTCCTCCTTGTCCTTTAAGGGTGGTAGTTTTGTTACCCAATGAATGCCACCATACATGACATGGTTATTCACCATAGAGAAGGTATTCGATTTACGGAAGTCAATAAGTAAGTATTGATAAATACTATGAAATTACCACTGTGCAATTTGATACTAACTGAAAACTAAGGGATTTATGTATATATGTATATACACTAAGGGGTAACCACTTGTCCTGGGCAATCTATATACAAAAATAACAAGGACAAGAAGCATATAATTTTTTCTCGTCATCGACATTAATGGAATTGATCCCTTGAACTTGTATGTGGGACAGATTCTATCCATCTGGCATGTGATAACAAGACAACTGAACTATCTGGTAGAGTTCTTGTTAATTCCACGCATTAGACTTAGACTGCAACTAACACTGGTGTGAGGGTTAGTGGACTAGAGAAGAGTTTTGTACCCTAACTAACCCAATCTCATCGTTACAGGGTTTTGAATCAGATAGTGCATGATTGTCAAGGTGTAAATGAGCTCTGCGCAATGACATTTATGAAAGTTTGTCACATGCTCCTTGGGACCGTCGCTTGTTTAATGGTGTCCAATTGAGAGTTTTCCACGATGCCTTAGTCTCATGGCTGGGTACCATCTTTTCATTAATGCCAATAACTTAACCAAGGGGGCTTACCCCAGGTCTATTATTCATTTGTCCCCTTGGCTCTGTGTAATTTTTCCTCCTTCGTTCACAATAACACCTTGATTTAGTTTTCGTAGTTGTATAGTCCAACGTTCTGTGGAGTCGGACTTGCTTGTAACAACCCTAGTTAAATAGTTGCATAGGTTTATCAAGTAAAGTTAATTAAGTAATTAACTGTCTTAATGTGTATTAGTTAAGTAATTAATTGTCTTAATGTGTATTAGTTAAGTAATTATTAAGTATTAATAAAATTAATTAATTAATTAATTATTTTGATTACTTAACTAATTGAGTACTTAACACATTTAAGGTTTGGATAAATAATTCAAGGCTTCATAACTTTAATTTATTTATGATAAGACTTTACGTATGATAGGGGATAAGGTAGTAAATGGACTTTGGTTTATTTATTATAAGATTTTACGTATGACAGGGGAGAAGGAGTAAATGGGGGGGGATAAGGTGGGTGGCCTTAAATGATGAAGGAGGTGGTGAATGGGGGGATATGACTGGGCAGAGGCCTCCGGGAGAGGGAATTATGAAAATTTGGGGAGGAAACATTATTTTGGGAGGAGGACTATATTTCCTAGTTTGGGGGGATATTTTCTGGTTTTGGAGTTTGGTTTTGGAGATTGAGTGAATTGTTGTAGGGGGCACCAGGTTGCTGGGATTTTTGGGCTTGTGGGCCAGGAATCCTCACAGAATCCTAGAGCTAGGGAGTCGGAAAGGCTACTCATAGCTGGATGGGTGGTTAGTCAGTTTTGGGCAGGGTTTGGTTAGAGCATTAGGCTGGGCAAAGCAGCAAAGAGGACAACCGGATATTGGGATAATAGCATCAGGTAGAGGTATTTTTATTTCTGAATTTGCTGAGTTATGTGATGATTATGTAATTTATTTTCATGCTGTGGATAAATTTAATTTCTACTAAATACTTTATGCTTATATGATGATTAATGAATTACTTATGAGTTGAACTAAATTTTATGTTTAAATTGTATGATTTTTTTTTAGGCTTTGTTAATTTATGGTTTCTACATTACTCGATTAATGGTGGACTTCGTTTGAGATTTATATCAAGAGGTAAGGTTCCTCTGGCTATAAAAAATAAAAATTCTTGTCTTAAGAAGGATTGACCGTGCATATTAAATCTCCTGGAAACAATTTGTTAGAGTGCTTGGCCCATTTTCCCGTGGCCGTAGTAAGGTTATTTCTTTCTTGGTAAAGACAGTCCATCCAGTAGTGTTTGGTGTTATTTTTTGGTTTAACCTATCCTTCATACTATTGATACTTATTTCTGATTATTCAACCTTACAGATTCGAGAGAGAGTATAGGTCACCCTTACATCCCTCGAAGGTTCTATCACCTGATAAAGTCCCATAACAGTTTGTGATTATGGACTAAAACTCTTTGGCTTTCTCGGGTCTTCTATCTTGAGTGGTAATGGGTTTTCCCAATTGTGGAAGGGAGGTTTCTGTTAGAGCTCCCATGACATTGGGTCCTTTATTTTTGACATGGATACTTCGGTAGGGAAAACTGTAATGTTTAAGGATACATAACTCTTTTAATTTCGTGCACACTCATTTCTAGTAAGTTTAACCAAATTTGTCCCCTTCACAACTATGAGAAATGTTTTCTTTTAACCCACAATCCTTCCCTTTCTCCATGATTCCCTTATTCCAGTATCAACACAATGTTAAGTTCTTTGTCATTTTGTTTGGTCTCGGGCCTGTGGCATCTGGCCGAAGGATTTTCTTGTATGTGGTTTTTAAGGATTTGAAATCTTAACTATTGTTGTTAAGTCGTACCTAGGGGGAATTCAATTCATTTAAGTTTATTTGATTCAATAAGGTTTTGAATATAATGATAATGGACTCGTACCCCGTTCCATATCCCAACATGTGGTTTTGTAGTCTTGAGTTTACACTGTGCATCCTTCATTATACTGTTTGATTTCTATATGATTAATTTTCTTCTGAAGTTTTGTCTCTTTCCTTTTCTTTAAGTTGGATTTCTAAAGTAATGATGGGCCCCTTTTGACTGTGAGGGTACCCATAGGGTGGACTTTGGCCTCTCCACCCCTCTCAGGATCATGGTTGACATTTCACGGGGATGCAAGGAGGCAGAACGACTCTTACTATAGGCCAAGCTAAGTAATCATTTACATTCTCTTACCTTACTTTCTGGTTATGTTAATTTACACTAGTATTTTGGTTTATACTCAGCATATGGATTATTATTATTAAGATGCTAATTGAAATCTTCTTGATCTTCATATAGGGTTGGATTGTATGAGACTTCTTGGATCTTGGATCCCACCATACGCAAAAGGTATTTGAGTTCATCTCTTTCAGTACTCTCAGGGTTGTACCACTCTAGGTTCTGGCCAACGAAAGTAACAGTCCCGACTTAGGGTATCATTGTTATGGGAGTTCATTCCGTATTCCTGTAGCGGCTGATTAGGAATAATTATAATGGTTGTAAGGGTATTTCACTGTTGGAAGGTTTAAAACATAGTCCTCACATTGAGTTGAATTCGTCTATGACTACTGGCCTAATTTCAATATAGAAAGTTTTTATATCGAGGTAGAGGAATTTTCTTTTCTCGTACACTTGTAATGGGAAGTATTTGTAAAGGAACAAACATTGATAATGATTTAATATAGGCATAGTGTGATTCATATATTTTGTTCTTTGTCTTTAAGAAGTGGGATTAGAAATACTATTATTCAAGAATTACTTTCTGGTTATGCATTTTATGGTGTCAAACTGTTCATTTTTTTTAGGTAGTCATTGACTATTTGGATATGAAATATATTTCCTAAGCAGGTATGATACCTTGCACAGTCATATATATATATATATATATATATATACATACCTATGTCTTAAGCATAATATATAGAAGCTTCCTAAGTCATATATTTATTCTACCCTTTATTTGCCCGCACAGGCTGCCATGCATAACTATTTGATATCATCTATATTAAACTATAGTACTTATATACATATAAGTACAAGTATAGTCATTTTTCTATTACATTTCATCGTTCTAAATTTCAGTAAGTTTGTACAGTCTGAGTTTTCAATGTTTGTATAGTCTGTGTACTAAATCTGTAGCAACAATATCTATAGCATAATTTTTAAATTTCATGCTTCTAGAATTATCTTTATCCAATAAGTATAACGAAACTATAAGGATTATTCTATTTATTATTCCACTCCAACAGTATAAATCTATAGAACAATCTACCCAGAGTTAAAGGGATGGACGATAAAGATAAGATTGTTTATATACGTATAAGATTAACTTCCAGACTTATTTTCAAGTTGCTTTAGCAATTACACAGTCTGTAATTCACGATAAAACTGAATATCTAGATGTACAGGAATTACATAGATGGTAGTAAATTCTAGTACATTATTTGAAATGACCTTCTAATTAGCACATATATCTCTTCTAATCTATCTATGTTTAAAATTCATTCCCAACCAAAATGTACAGAAGGTTTATACCCAAAGTATATAGTTAAAACTATATATATTTGTCCTATAGTTAACTCATTCCAACATAATTTAATTCCAAATAGTAATTCATACAAATTAACAGATGCACACTACAAATCAAGACTTTACATAACGTTTAAACAGAGAAGGAGTAGGTAAACATATCTGAATTTTTTTCGAACAACAAATGGAACAACCAAGTTCCTCCCAACCTTAGAACAGAACAACCAATTCACTTGTCCCGTTCACCCCCTATCCTGACCATGACTCCATGAGGGCGAACTCAGAACTCCTTCTCAACAATAGTACTTCAGTTTCAGTAGTTTCTCCTTGCCTCACACCCAACAATTAGTGTTCATAACAACAAGAGATAATTATTTTTCCATCATACTATGCAACGTCCTACCTCCTCCCATATGCTATATATGCCAAAGCATTTGTGCCTAGGTCTTTTCCCCCTTTGGGATTTTTCGCATCTTTCCAAATCCATGATTTTTAGGGGCTTCCCATGTCCAAATTCCTAATTTTCCACTTGTAATAATAAACCCTAAGGTATTTCCAACATGTTCCCCACTCATGGAGTCATGGTCAACTGATTTTAACCTAGTTGTTCCATTTGTCCATCAGCAATAAATATAAAATATTTTGTTTCATACAAGTGTCATAGTCAAGTAGTTAGTTGGGTCAAATAATATCTCTTCCCAACAGTCATAATCATTAATTACAATTAACTAAATTCGAAATTTGGAATTGCCATAAATGGCAAAAATTTTCCAATTTCGAATTTACCAAAAATGGAAATAATTTCCTAAGATTTCAAAATTAAAAAATAATTTATTTTTTGGGATGTTACAGACTCTCTATGGAGTTACTGTTATGATCCAACACCTTAAAAATGATAAAAGGTCAATGAATTAAAGTCTATTTTGAGGGGAAAACTTCAGTTTACAATATATCCAATTCATAATACGATATGAGATGAGATAAGATGATCCTAATACTAGGTCCCCTTGATATATATATATAGGAGACAAAGGGGTACAATTATGATGAAATGGATAAATGAAGGGTTCTATCCAACCTACACATATAACAATAGAAATGTAATAATTCAATATCTAGGGATTAATAAAAGGCTTTATACATAACATGGGGCTTTGTATAGGGAGTAAAATGCCCCTCCCATTCAAATAAGTGTTTTCATCAACACTTAACTAACAACGGGTGCTTCCGCATGAAGAATTCATCTTCCCATTTTGCCTCTTCCACTAGTAGGTTCTTCCATTTGATGAGGTACTTTGTAATTTCTTGATTTCTCAGCTGCTTAATTCTTGTTTCAAGGATTGTTTATGGATCTAGTATGATTTTCCCTCTTTATTGATATTGGATAGAATAGTTTTGATTAGGATCTTGTTTCCGATGAAATTCTTTAAGAAAGAAACATGGAAAACTAGATGTACATGTGAAGATGGAGGAAACTCCAATTTGTAAGCCATACTTCCAATCCTTTGCAAACCCTTATTGGGGCCATAATATTTGGGTGCTAATTTATTGTCCTTTTTTTCTTTTCTTAAGGGACATCTATTTGCATGGATGCAGCCTCAGAAATACGCAATCCCCCACTTCAAATTCTCGTTCACTATGATGTTGATATGCTTGTTGTTTCATCCTATTTTGTGTTATAATAATTTTCTCCTTAAATAGTTTGAGGACCTCTTGTTGGTTCCCTATGTGATCCTCCACTGCTTGAATGTTTGTATTCCATTTCAAGGGTGATGTAATGGATGGAGGATGATATCCATAAAGTGCCATAAATGGGGACATTTTTGATGAAGTATGGAAGGATGTGTTGTACCACCATTCTACCAAGGGAAACCAATTGACCCATTGTGTTTGTTTATTGGATGAAAAGAAACAAAGATATCCTTCTAGAAATTTATTCACAATCTCATTTTCCCATTGGATTGAGGGTGGTAAGATGGGCTCTAATCTAATTGAGTACCCAAACAAGAAAATAATTCATTCCGAAAATTTCTCATGAAAATTGGATCTTTGTCGCTTACAATAATATTGGGGACTCCATGAAACTTTTGAACTATTTCCCTAAATGCTATGACTGTTGTACTTGATTTAAAAATATGATAAAGAGAGCCAAAATGGGCATACTTTTTTAGTCAATCTACTACTACCATGATGGTATTATTTCTATCGCATTTAGGTAAACATGTAATAAAATTCATGCAAACTTCTTCCCAACATTGACTTGTTATAGCTAATGGTTGTATGCGACATGGATTCTTGATTGTCTCTCCTTTATTCTGTTGGAAGACCAAACATTCAAACACAAAATTTTGAACATCAATTTTAAGACGTTCCTAGAAAAACTCCTTCTTGATCCTATGGTATGTTTTCAAGAATCCTTAATGTCCTCCTTTAGGAGAAGTGTGCAATTCCAGAAGGACCTTTTGTTTGAGTTGGGAATTCTTACATAAATATAGGTGATCATGATACCATATAAAATCATTCTTCCATACAAAATTATCTACTAAAATGGGGTCCTCATGTATTTTTTGAATGATCTTGCATACCTCTTGATGTTGCTTCCATTATATCCTTTCTTCTTCCACCCAATCAGATTGTAGAATAGAAATAACATAATGATAGTGAACCTTCCGTCTCTTCTTCTTTCCTTGAAAGGGAATCTTCCACAACAATATGTTTTCCTTTTTTGTAGATAATTTCAAAGTCATAACCCAAAATATTTGTAACACATTTTTTTGTTCTCTTCTGAGGATAATCATTTCTCCAAGAAGTACTTCAAACTATCATGATATTTTTTTACTTTGAAGTGTCTTCCTATTAGGTAAGGGCACCATTTTTGAACTGCATGTAATATGGCCACCATTTATTTTTCATAAATGAGTTTGACTAAATTTTTTCCTTTAAGTTGGCTTCTTCACACTCCACAATAAATGTTTTTGTAAAGTCCAGTGTGGCCAAGATGGGAGTTGTACACATATCCTCCTTAAGTTTTTCAAAAGATTTGGTTGCTTCTTTGGTCCAAGTAAATGATTCCTTATTTAATAATGTTGTTAGAGGTGTTTCTATTTGACCATAGTTCTTGATAAAATTGCGGTAATATCCTGTCAATCCTAAGGATCCTCTAAGTTTCTCTAAGGTTTTGGGACTTGGCCAATCCCTCATAGCTTTAATTTGTTATGGTCCACTTTTACAATTTCATAAGATACAATATAACCCTAATATTCCACTTCTTGAACCCAAAAGGAACACTTGGAAGGATTTGCATAAAGTTTTTGTTCTTCCAATAGTTGTATTACTCTTTCAAAATGTTGTGGATTCTCTTCCTAAGATTTGTTATAGATTAGTATGTCATCAAAAAATACTAACATAAATTTTCTAAGGAAGGTATTGAAAATAGAATTCATAAAGCTTTGAAATGTTGAAGGTGCATTAGTAAGTCCAAATTACATAACCAAAAACTCATAATGACCTTCATGTATTATAAAATATATTTTAAGAATGCCTTCTTGCCTCATTCTGATTTGATGATATCCCAAACGAAGATCCAACTTAGTAAATAAATTTTCTCCATGAAATTCATCTAATAATTCTTCAATGATATGGATAAGAAACTTATATTTGATGGTCATTTTGTTGAGTTTCCTATAATATGGACACATATGCTATGAACCATCCTTTTTTGTAACCAACATCACTGGTGAAGAGAAATAAATTTGAATAGGTTGAATGATGCCAACCTCTAACATTTCCCGGATCATGTGTTCAGTATCACTCTTTTTTGCATATGGATACATGTAAGTCCTAATGTTAGGTGGAACACTTCCTGGTTGCAAATGAATAACATGGTCATGATATCGAGAAAGTGGAAGACCCTTAGGAATTTAATCAAATACCTTGGAATGATTGTTGATAACTATTTGGAAATTTGATGGAGTAGAGGATATAGAGGTTTTAACATCAAGTGAGAAAAATTGTGCAACTACACCCTGGTGTCCCTTTTTGAGTAATTTTTTCATGCTATTACAGATTATCACTTTAGATGGTTTCCCTTGGATACCTCTAAGATCAATTTCCTTTCCATTTGAGGAAAATATCATGAAAATATATTGAAAATTAAAGGCCATTGTTCCTAGTGATTGTAACCATTGGACTCATAATACAACAACAACACCCCCCATTTGGATGGAAATCTTGGGGCTATCCATAAAATACTCCCCCATGTTGAGATTAACACTATGGAATTTCCCTGAACAATTTATGGTTCCTCTATGTGCAATCATTACTTGAAACTTTGGTGCATGATATACAAATAAATTGATATCTTTTGCTAATTTGTAATTGATGAAATTATGGGTACTACCAGAATCAATCAATATTGTTACCTTTTTATTTTTGATGTATCCTTGTATATTTAGGGTTTGTGGAGTATTGATTCCATCCAATGTGTGACAATATATTATTGGAGTAGTATCTTCTAGATCTAGATCTTGTGATAGTTCCAATTCCTGATCTTATTCCTCTTCACTATCTGTAAACAATAATTTCTTCTCACTGCATTTATGCCCCTTACCATACTTGTTGTGACAATTGAAACATAGTCATTTTTCTCTTCTTTCACCAATTTGTTGAGGTGTCAACCTTGTTGGTTGGCGTATGCTATCTTATTCCTCTTCACAGCCTATGTAGAACAATTTCTTCTCACCGCATTTATGTCCCTTATGGTACTTATTGCCATAATTGAAACATAGTCCTTTTTCTCTTCTTTCATCCATTTGTTGGGATGTCAACCTTTTTGGTTGAGGTATGCTTGTATTATGACCCCCAAAATGATCTCTAATTATTGTGTATGCTCCAATGGTATACTTTTATGTAGTCTTATTTTTGTCTTGAATATGATGAACATTTTTCATAGCTTCCGTAATATTTGTAGGATGTATTAAGAAAATATCATGTTTGATGTATTGTTTTAATCCACCCATGTAATATTCCAACAATTGTTCATCACTTATGTCATCCACCCTTGTGGCCAATAGATGAAATTATGAATTATAATCTTCAATATCACCTAATTTCTTGATTCGTATCAATTGACTGAAGTAGTCCTGTTCCCACACTTTCCCATATTGTTCTTCTAAGTCTCTTGTAAATAAACCCCAAGTATAATGATAAATAGGGGATTCCTTTTAACTACACATTGATACCATTGATACATTTTTATCTCAAAGTTCAATGTCTCTATGTGAATCCTTTTCTTATCATCCATAATATTATGCAGTTCAAAATATTGATCTATTTGGTTCACCCAAATAAATAGCTATGTTCCATTAAACTTCTTTAATTCAATTTTTGGAAAGTTGAATTTAGGGCCCCCACCATAAGTAACTCCACTATTAGAGTTAAATCCACTTGAAAATTGCTTATTATTGGAAAATTGTTCAACATGAATACTACCTTTATTTTCATGATTTTATTTCATTTTGATATCTCCTCTAGGGAGTCTCTTATCTGGATCTTGGAATATAATGGACATAGAATTTTGCATTTCCTTAATGGAATTTTGTATTTCTTCTTTATTTTCATCCATCTTCTTTTTCATATTATTTTCCATTTCATCCATCTTCTGATCCAATTCTTGAATTTTGCTTTTTGAATTTACCAACTCATCCCTTTTTATCGACCTAAAATTCAAATCATTAAGTTGTTCCTCCAATTTGGATATCATGTTATGTATGTCCTCATTTTATTCTTGAGTCATAAATGAGACGTATGAAGGTTTAATTGGTGTTGAGATATTTTTTGGACCCATATGGAATCATAATAATAATACTCCTCTACTCTATCTTTATTAAAAATTTTGAATCACCGGAAATAGATCTTCCAATAAAAAGTTATACCAATTGTAAGTTACATAACTTTCAAACACTTAATTTAGAGTTTGTCCTCCTGAAAAACCTTCCTTATGATGTAATTATGAAATTTTGTCCCTTATGAGTCTGAAGTTTTAGTTTGTAGTACTATGCTATGTCCTCTCTTCAATGCCATAGGTCTAATAAAAATTGGATGTGCCAACTGGAAGTTAGGATAACTTTCCAAAACCTTGCTGATTTTTGGCCTTTCCAGGAGAGTGAACTTGTATAGAATGCCATGCACACAATATTTGATATATGATTCTGAAACTTGTACCATAAATAATAAATAATGTCTTCTTACAAATACAACTAGCCTCATTGAATTTGGATCCTTTATGAAGAAGATATTTCGATGTTACCCAAAACACTTGTTTGAGACTAGTTAATAGGACTAGTAAGAACCCCTATCTTCCACAGGGTGTATCTACAAAATTATAATGACCTAGAAGTTTGATGTTTTACCACATATGCCTTGATATGTCCTCTAACTATCCTCGAAGTTTCATTGTATGAATCATCCTTGAAATTTTTTATAGAAACAATTCTAATATGACTTACTTGGACAAGAAAAACCTTAGGATCAATGCTTTGATACCAAATGTTATGATCCAACGCCTTAAAAATGATAAAAATTCAATCAATTATAGTCTAATTCGAGGGGCAAACCTCCTTTTACAGTATATCTGATTCAATGTACAATATGATATGTGATAAGATGATCCTAATACTAGGTCTCCTTAATATATATATATATATATATATATATATATATATATATATTGTTGGCCCTTTTTTCTGGAAGTAAGCGAAGATTAAGGAAGAAAAGACGAAATGTGATCTGCGTGAAAGACATAGTGACTAATACTGGGTCGAACTGAGAAAAAGAGAAGATAAGACGGAGCAAAGTAAGAGAAATAAAACCATTGGAAGAGGAGATTGAGAAAGAAAAATCAACAAGGAAGACAGATCATGGACAAATCAACAAGTGGAAAAAGCCACTGGTAGATGCTTTGGAGCACCTCGTGGGAAAGAAGGAAAGACAGGCTGACGAAGCCCTGAAAAGTGGGTCAAGTTGACCTAGGTTTTTAGACACCTAGGCTTCAAAATAAGGCTATCGGTGAGCTATTGTAATGTATAAATAAAGGTCAAGAGGACTTGGGAGGTTGTTGTCATCGTTAGTTCAATTATGTACTGATAAGTGATTGTTGTTATTACCGAGAAAGGAGGATTGTATGTAGAGAGAAGTTTGTGTTGTAATATCTTTAGCTGGGTACGAAGATTGATCCTGCAGCTGGGTGCACAGGGAAGGGAGGAAGAGAGAAGATCTGCTAGCTAAGAGTGTAGATAGGACTGTATGCTTTCACCTAATATATTATAAAGAACAGTTCTGTGGATGTATCCCTAGGGAGAGGGTGAACCACGTACATCTTGTTGTTGTGTGTGATTGATGTTGTGTTATTTTTCTCTATGATATACTCTTATTTCATTACTATGTTAGATATGATAGATAAATGTGCGAAGTAGTCCTAAGCCGGTAACTGATATCTAGATGTTGTTTTGTTCTTGTATTGGATCCACTTTGTATTTCCTCTGGTTGTAGACACCTGTGTCCTGCAACCCCTTATTGCTACTTCAGGTGAGTCTGCATATGCTTCACAGGTGTTTCCAAAAGGGCCAACAGTTAGGGCTTGTTGGTGTGCTATTAGAGTTGAACCCTGGGTCTACCCCTGTGCCAAAAAATGGTTCCATTGTTGGGACCAGAATTGTCTTGAGGGGATGTCAAGGTGGTTTCCATTGAAGACAAAGATTCAGAAGTGGATAGAATAGTAGGAAAAGGACTTCGCGGAAACTCAGAATAAGAACCCTAATATTAGCATAAAAGATTGGTTGTGAAGGTATATCTTTACTGATATACACGAGATTTTCTTTGGAGAAATTCATAAGGAGCTATACAAGTGGCTGGCTAGATTAGAAGACACCCAGTTTGAGATCAGATCTAGACTACCTGTGGTTTGGACATTGGCGCTGATCAAGAAGGTCCAAAGAGTTGATAATGTCGTGTTAAGAGTAGTAGATCATTGGTTTGATAGTACCATTGGAGGGTATATCACAGAGTTTTCTATTGATAGGGTGGAATCAAATAGACAAGCAAAGAGATATTTCTTTAAAGGACCTAGAGGAAAATTTGTACACTTCTTGAAGTTGAAAATCAAGATGTTATTACATGAGAAGAACATATTGAAGATACATTAGTGGGTAAGACTGAAAAGGATAATGTTCAAGAATTCAGAAAGCGACAATGAGACATAGATCAGAGACATGCGCAGTGGGAGGGTCTTCTGAGAAGTTCCTCTGGTGAACGTGTTCAAGAAGAGTCACTACGAACCAACACAAGAAGAAGGGTTCTACAGTGGAGAAGAAGAAGAGTTGTTGAATGAGGAACATTCAGAGTCTGCTAGGACAAAAGAACCCCATTGAGAAGAGTTACAAACTTCAAGGACTGCGCAGACTATTGAAGTAAGTTCTATTACACCCCCTATTGTTTCAACAACATTAAGTAACCAGAGTAACCTAAGTTATCAGATCACTTAGAGCACTAACACAAGTGGTTCAACGCACATGCGGTCAAGAAACCTAGGAAGATCTATGGCATATGAGATGAGGTTACCCACCTTTAGAGGGGATGGATCTGAAGATCTTGATCAACACTGGTTTCTATGTGAAGCTTTATGGAGTATTAAGAATTTCACTGACGAAGCTATTAAATGAGCTTAGTTTAGTACTACCTTGAGAGACCACGCACTAAGATGGTACAAGAAACTTGTCCAAGGAATTGCACAACCTAAACTGTTGAATGAGATCAAGAATGTGTTGGTTCCAAATTCAAGAAACCCAATTCGGAGTTGTAATGCATTACAGAGTTAAAATAAATCAACCAGAGAGTAGTTGGACCTGTTTGGGAGTTTGATCAGAGGTTTAAAACCTTAACGGGATGGATGAATTTTCAGATCCTAGATGAGAAGAACAAGGAATGGTTCATTATTTCCCTTCTGCCATACACCAAAGGCCCTCTGATGCAATAGAATATTGCTTTGCAGGTTGAGGCACTAGAGATTTCCATGAATCTAGAATCAACCCCTATGGGAGAATCCAACTCAGGTATGAGTCAAATTTAAAGTCAGTTAACTAGCTTGTCTTTGTAGGTTGAAGATATGAATAAATACAAGGGAAAAGGTAAAAGAGAAGATATTTGGTGCATAAGATGAAAATCAGAAGGCCATGACAAGGAGAATTTCCCTCTATTTCATGATTACTTGCCATTTGGAGCTCCGATCCCTTTGAATCAAGTTACCCTGCATTGGTGCGAGGTATGTAGAAACAGACATCACCCCGACAAATGCTATTACATGCAAAAATATGTTCAGAAACCCACAAATATGTATTGCACATTCTGTAAGTCAGTAGGGCATGATGATAGGGATTGTAGGGCGTATGAACTCATGCATGAAAGGTCAAGGGATATATACAAAATTCAAGGCGAAGTACAACAAGAAGGGAACACTACGCAGTATAATTCCCCAAGAAGTGGAAACTTCAATCCTTGTGGTGGATTCAAAGGAAGAGGATGAGGAGGAGGTATGGGTCGAGGTCGACATCAAATCATCTGTTATAACTGCATAAAGCTAGGACATTTGGCAAGGGACTATCAAAATCCTTGTACCACTTGCAGCTACTGCAACTCATTTGAACATGTCATAGAATATTGTCCTGTGATGTTAGCCAAACTTCAAGAACAACGAGGAGGAAACCAACAAGTACAATTAATCACAGTTGAACCTCACAGAGTAGATCCCAGAGTCATTGTTATCACTAGATGAGGAGCTACTACAAGAGAAGATAGGGTGACTCCAGGGAATACCAAAGAACAATTAGGAGTCAGAAAAGCTGTAGAGAAGACATAAGAGTTTGATCCAAAGAAAGAGAAACAAACATTTGAGGAAGAAAAAAAATAATTTGGGATAGATTAGACTTCTTCATCAAGGGCTCGAATAAAAGTAAGAGAATGTGGAATTCCCCTGGCCTTTGATCAGTCCGCTTCGCCCAGAGAAGGAAAAGAGGTAAGTAAGCTCATGGAATTTTTATGCACATACATTAATTTGATAAAGTATGAGAGCGTTGTACAAGAGCTCCAAAAATTGATCATACAATATGAGCTAGGAAAGGTATATCCTCTTCTAAATAAAGCAGTACATCAACTATCCAAAAAGAGAAGGACAAATAAGGAACTACACCTGAATGATAAAATTGGAGAGTATGATATAGACTATGTGGTCCTTCACTTAGGGTCGGAGGTCAATGTGATGACGAAGTAGACCTGGGAACTGATGGGAAAACCTAAGTTGATCTACTCCACCATCAGTCTCAGGATGGCCAATCAATAGGCTGTGAGCCCCTTTGGAAGACTGGAACATGTCCCTGTGGACATCGATGGGTTCAGAACATTTGTGGACTTCGAGGTGATTTAGATAGTTGACGATAATTGTCCTTACCCTGTGTTGTTGGGGATTGATTGGGATTTCAACAATTCTACTATTTTTGAATTGAAGAAAAGAAGAATGATGTTTGAAGGAGATTTCCTTAGGGTTATCATACCGTTGGATCTTGATGAAGGTCCCAGATACACAGAGCCCATAAGAGAATAGGATGGCGCATATGAGCTAGAGAATATATACAAATTGACTGCAAGACAACATGATTACATTAATCCTACAGAAGATGGGAACCTAAGCTAGCAAAGTGACAATGCATGCTCATCAGAATCAGAAGAAGTACTAGAGAATTGGCATAAAAATATGTATGAAGTTTTTGCACGACAATGTGCTAGATTGACCAGAGAAGTTCACTGGATTGACACAACAATAAGTAATTTACCCGCATTTGATGGTTTAAAATACTTAGAAACTTTCTTATTGGAATTTGAAGAAACTGTATTAGTACAATAGAGACTATTGGCACTAGACGAGGCTTTGAAAGCTACTCCAGCAAGATGGTGGGGAACACATAAAAGGAACATTGTGAACTAGATACAATGTCGCAATTTGATGACAACGCGATTTTCTGAACAAGTTGAAGTATGTGAACTTAGGTACACAGGTCAAAGCTACCCGAAAGACCATGTGAGAAGATGTGAGGAGGCCTAGAGATACATTTCTCAAGAGATGTGGGTGCATAAATTCATCAATACTCTAGACACAACGCCTATCTACTAATACCTCGAAGCAGAACTGCGCCTCACCACTGTAGATTGAAAAGGTATGACATAGAACTTCGTAGCTACATTATTGTTTGAAAGTAAGTACCCTATGGTAGATCAATATTTACAGGTTGTAAGACAAAAAGTATTTGAGGAGGCACCTAACCTCCTTGTGGAGAAAGAAGAGGATGAATGGAATGCACCTCTTCAGAAATTGCAAGGATGTTACAATATCAATGCCGATGAAGACGATGATCCTAGGAAGGTAAACATCATAGAAAAAGAAGGACAATGAAACATAGAAGGACCAGGATTTGAACTACCTTTCATTGGACAACCAATCAAAATCAATAAAGTTAATATTGGAATAGAGAAAGAACCTAAGCTTGCTAATATTGGATATTATTGGGATGCTTCCACTATTGATAAGATCACGGAGTTACTGCATGAATATCAGGAATTGTTTCCAACCAAGTTCACTGATATGAGGGGCATTAAAGGGCCCATGGGAGAGATGAATATTCCCTTGAAACCAAATGCAAGGCCAGTTAAACAAATACCTTACAGATTGAACCCTAAATATAAGGAGAAAGTGAAGATTGAACTAGAAAAAATGTTGGAAGCAGGAATCATAGAACCCGTTGAAGAGTTAGAATTGATTATCCCTATGGTGGTATAGGATAAGAAGACCAGATAAATCAGGATCCATGTAGATCTCAGGAAGCTGAATGATGCATGTTTACATGACCCATTCACTACACCATTTACTGATGAAGTGTTAGATAATGTAGGAGGACAGGAGGTATACTCTTTTACAAACAACTTTTCAGGATACCATCAGATCAGGATTGCCAAAGAAGATTTCCATAAGACCACATTTTCCACAGAATGGGGATCCTACCAGTATACAATGATGTTGTTTGGATTGAAGAATGCACCAACCATATTTTCTAGGGTGGTGGTCTAAGAATTCAAGGAGTTTTTACATAAATTTTTGGAGGCACATTTTGATGATTGGACTGTTTTTAGCTTACTACAAAATCATATTGAATGTTTAAGACTAATGTTGTATAAGTGCAGGCAATGTCAGATTGTCATTGAACTTGAAGAAGTGCATATTCTTTTCAACCTTTGGAGTGATTCTAGGCCATATTGTGAAATATTGTCAGTTTCAATGGACAAAAGAATATTAGTAGAGCTTCGACACACTGAAACAGAAAATGGTTACTATGCCTATTCTGGTTTTCCCAGATTGGAGCAAGGAATTTCATCTGCATGTTGATTCATATTCTATTGCATTGGGAGAAGTGCTAGTATAACCAGGAGTAGGAGATATTGACCACTCGTTATCCTTTTCTAGTAGGAAGCTATCAATAGCTGAGATTAATTACACCACCATTGAGAGAGAAGGCTTAGCCATGGTGTATGTGCTGCAGAAGTTTCACCACTACTTGTTGGGAGGACCCTTTAAAATGTTCACTGATCACTCCATGATGAAATACCTAGTCAGAAGCCAATGTTGGGGGGAATAATATGTAGATGGATCCTGCTATTTCAGGAATATGATTTTGAGATCGTGGTTAAGCTAGGGAGAATGAACAAAGGACCTGACCATTTGTCGAGGTTGGAACAAGGAGATAAACCTACTAGCTTGGAGGATACACTGTTAGATGCACAATTGTTGGCCATTATAAAGGTTTATGATCACTTCATCGAGATAGTCCAGTTCATGTCAATAGGAATGGCACCTAGTGAATACACAATAACCCAGAAAAAATAGTTGGTAGTGCACGCTGTAGATTTTTCACTTATAGCTAGACAACTATACAACATGGGACCTGATGAGATCCTAAGGAGATGTGTCATGGAAGTATAAAGACCACTGATTTTAGCATAATCTCATGAAGGCATCGTAGGAGGACATTATGCAGGAAAAGCAACAACGTAGAAGGTTCTTCGAGCTGGCCTCTGGTGGCCTACTTTACATAGAGATGCTAAAAACTACTACAGAGCCTGTGATGTATGCCAAAGATTTGGGAAACCATATAGAAGAGAGGAAATGCCATTAACACCCAAGCTAACATTACAAGCATTTGATAAATGGGCCATTGACTTCGTGGGACCTATAAACCCACCAGGGAAGCACACAGGAGCCAGATACATGATCACTGCAACATAGTATTTGACTAGATGGGAAGAAGCAAGAGACATTAAGGACTGTAGTGAAACTATAGATGTTCATTTCATATTTGATGATAACATAACCAGGTCTGGATGCAAAAAGACCCTCATGAGTGATCAAGGTACACATTTGATTAATAATACTATTGAAGCCTTGACTCAGGAATTTGAAGTTCACCATCAGAAGAGCACTCCTTACCACACACACGTGAATGGGATGATAAAATATTTCAGCAAGATCTTGGAGACAACGCTGATGAAGATTTGCAGTGTAAACATAGATGAATGGGATTTGAGAGTACCAACAGTATTATGGGTCTATAGAACCACTTGTAAGAAGATGACAATGCAGACCCCCTTCAAGTTGGTTTATGGTCTCGAAGTAGTTGTCCCGATGGAATACTTGGTCCCTATATTAAGAATCGTAGCCTTTACAGATATGGATGACATCGGTATTGTCCAAGAGAGGCTAGCACAGTTGGTCGAACTAGAGGAAGATTGATTTATTGCAGGATTCCATCAACAAGTCCAGAAAGAACAAGAAAAGGCCTACCATGACAGACATATCAAGAAGAAAGCATTTAACCAAGGAGATATGGTATTGGTATACAATAGCAAGTTCATGAAGTAGCCAGGGAATTTTAGAACACATTGGATGGGGCCATATGAGGTTTCCTATGTCACGGAAGGAGGAGTTGCGCAATTGAATACTTTGAAAGGAGAATGGAAGGAAGGATTGGTGAATGGGAGCCGGTTGAAATTGTACTATGACAACTAGATGCCTCACAACTCTCGGTAAAAAAAAAAGGAGAAGGGTATAGGTACCAGGTGCATTTAAAGTGGGTACCAGACATAGAAAAGACAACATGCACACAGTGGGGAGGAACAAATAAGAAATCATAGACTGTGTTGCGTAGTTTGCAGTTGAAGGAAAGAAGAAGGTTCATATCAGAGTGCCTCGGGATGAGTCATAGGTGAGTGTTGGGGGCCTGTTGGCCCTTGGTTCTGGAAGTAAGCAAATATTAAGGAAGAAAATATGAAATGCGAACTATGCGGAAGACAGAGTGACTGATACTGGGTCGAAGTGAGAAAAAGAGAAGATAAGGAAAAGTGAATTAAGAGAAATAAATTCATTGGATGAGGAGATCGAGGAAGATAGATCAGCAAGGAAGACAGATCATGGAAAACTCAACAAGCGGAAAAATCCATCGGTAGATTCTTTGGAGCACCTTACAGGAAAGAAGAAAAGACAACCTAAAGAAGCCCTGAAAAGTGAGTCAAGTTGACCTAGGGTTTTAGACACCTAGGGTTTTGGTATCTAGGGTTTTATAAACCTAGGATTCGGCCTAAGGCTGTTGGTGAGCTATTGTAATGTATAAATAAAGGACAAGAGGACCTGGGATGTTGTTTTCATCATTAGTTCGATTATGTGTTGATGATCGATTGTTGTTATTACTGAGAAAGGAGGATTGCGTGGAGAGATAAGTCTATGTTGTAAGATCTTCAACTGGGTGCGAAGATCAATCCAGCAGCTGGGTGTGTAGGGAAGGGAGGAAGAGAGAATATCTGCTAGTTAAGAGTGAAGATAGGACTGTATGCTTTTACCTAATATATTATAAAGAATAGTTCTGTCGACATAGCCCTAGGGAGAGGGTGAACCACGTACATCTTGTTGTTGTGTGTGATTGATGTTGTGTTATTTTTCTCTATGATATATTGTTATTGCATTACTATGTTAGATCTGATAGATAACTATGCAAAGTAGGCCTAAGATGGTAACTAATATCTAGATGTTGTGTTGTTCTTGTATTGGATCCACTTTGTATTTCCTCTGGTTGTAGACACCTGTGTCCTGCAACCCCCTATTTCTACTTCGAGTGAGATTGCATCTACTTCGTAGGTGTTGTTGAAAGGGCCAGTAGTTAGGGCTTGTTGGTGCACTATTAGAGATGAACCGTAGGTCTTCCCCTATGACAACACACACACACACACACACACACACAAACACACACACACACACACATATATATATATAAGAGACAAAAGGATACAATTATGATGAAAGGGTACAATGAAGGCTTCTAGCCAACCTACACAATTAACAATAGAAATGTAATAATTCAATATGTAGGGATTAATAAAGAGTTTTATACATAACATGGGGATTTATCTAGGTATTAACAATTACCTAAGACTTATGGCATGCTAGGCTGCTATGAAACATTAATCCCCTCTATTATACTCTTAGATTTCCTCACTCCCAATTGTTTTTCTCTGCTATGGAACAAAATACAATAACCTAGAATGGAACCCCTTATCCTCCTAGCATACCGATATTTATCATAGCCCAATTTCCATATTGGGGTAGGGTTTTGACTTCCTCAACCATCAATTTTGATAAGGTTTAGGAGCTTCTAGAATCTTATTGAAATTATATACTTGGCCAGACACATATGTGTGAGTAATTGAGGATGACGTGGAATCCTCTCATACCATGGTGGTCAACACAGTAGGTCAACTTGTGGGAGACATAATTTTTTCATTTAAACTCCAATTAAGGATATTCTTGCACTATTGGAAAGGTATCGATGGAAAGGTATCGATGCCATTGATGCCTCAAAATGGATCTAGAAGATTTAATGGTTTTTTTGGACCCAAATTTCCAAAATTGGACCAACCACTAAAATGGCTCTGCAAGTTGATTCCTCCAATTTTTTCACCCACAAAGAATCGAGATTGATGAAAATAATATAATTTTCCATTGAATTATTGTTTTGAAGAGCCAATGGTTTCCCTTCTTCTGTCAATACTTCTCCAATTCCTAGTCATGATGCATCACATTCTACTATGAATGCTTTACCAAAACTAGGTGTTTCTAATACTAGTGTATAAGACATGGAATCCTTTAAGAAAGATAATTCTAAAGTAGAATTATTATTCCATACAAACAATTTTTTCTTTGAGAGAGATGTGAGTGGGACTGTAGTGGGTACATAATTCTTAATAAATTTTCAATAATATCCTATAACTCCAAAATATCCTCTAAGAATCTTTATGTTCTTAGGAAAAGACCATTTGAGGGTCCACCTTAACTCATTGCTTTGAAACAATATGAACCAAATACTTTAGTTCTTGTTTCCAAAAGAACATTTGGATCTTTTTACATACAACTAATTGTTCTCAAGAATTTAAAGAACTTTATCCCATGATTAGATATAGATAAGTATACCATCAATTAAAACCAACACAATTATGTAGATTTTAACCTTGTACAATAAATTAATGCAAATAGATTCTTAATTAAAATATAAAAGATACAATGGAACACACACACACACACATTACATAAATATTTTACCCTGGAAACCCAAACAGGGAAAACCAACAACCTATTTAGAGTCACACCTTTGATCTTCTATTCATCATTTTCTTCATTATTTACAAACCAATATATACATAGGATCTTGCAATAGCCAAAACCCCAATCCATTGACTCAGATTAGTCAAAACCCCTATTTCCTTAATATAAATTAGAAAACAATCGTTGAAAACCATGTGCTGAAAAATTGCTAAAAACAGATGCAAACCCCCAAACCCCCATGAAAGGGAGATATTTCCCCCATGTGAACCCCCTAGACCCCTCATGAAAATGGGGGCTACGCCCCCCCTGTAATGTGAACACTAGGTATAGTCAAGCAAAGAATATAACACATACCCAACATTCTCCCACTTGTTCTTTTCTTTGTGTACAAGGGGTTACAGGGTTACATAATCAACAATCTAGGGAAACAATGCCCATAGATCCTATACAACAAGAGAACTTCTCAATACTAATATATTTTTTTAATGAATCTGCAACATTATTTGAAGTGTCCACCTTTATCAACAACACCTTTTTTTCTTCAACCATGTCTCTCACAAAGTGATATTGAACATCGATATGCTTTGTATTTTAATGATAAGTTGGGTTCTTCTGTAGGAATATTACACTCTAACTATCACAATCTATCCTTAAACTTGTTGTACCAAACCAATACCTGAACACAATCTTTGTAACCATATTGCTTCCTTTCTTGCATAAGTGGTTTCCATGTATTCAACTTCTATAGTTGAGATTACCACTATAGACAATATTTTTCTCATCTAACTGATTTCTCCTCCAAACAAGTTAAGCACATACCCACTTGTAGTTATTCTTCCATCTAGATCTCTATCCTAGTCTACATAAACAAACCCATGTATTGTCAACACTCTTTCCAAACCCTATCTTCCTTGGTAGTAGAATCCATAACTAGTAGTGCTACACAAATACCTGAAAACCCTCTTTACTATTTTCCAATTATCCTTCCCTGGTTTTGACATATACATGCTCAAAAATCCCACAACATGTGCAATTTTTGGTCTAGTACAGACCATTGCATACATCAAACTGCCAACTACACCAACATACATAATAGAAGACATGTTCTCTTCCTCTTCTTGTGTCTTGGGACACTGATCCACATAGAAATTTACACCTATAGTAATAAGGACCTTGACCATTCAGGTTTTCACTGATTCTAGATACTGGAACCAAGATTGTCCCAAAGAAAATTTTCCTACTCCTTTCATTGATCAAGTTATCAATGCTTGTGATGGAAATTAATTCCTTTAATTTATGAACAATTTCTCTCACTACAATCAAATACAGATTCAACATGCAGAACAATACAAAACTGCATTCACAACCCCATGGGGTACCTTTTCCTATCATGTCATGCCCTTTGGGATAAAAAATGTTGATGTCGCATTTTAGGGAGCCATGGAATATTTTTTCTATGATCTTACACATATCATCCTGTCTTACTTGGATGACCTCACTACTCACTCAAAGAAGTGATCTCAACACTTGGAAGACTTGCAGATTATATTTCAAAGATTCTGCTAGTATAACATCCATCTAAATCCTCTCAAGTGTGTTTTATACGTCACAACCGGTCGTTTACTCAGATTCATAGTTTCCCAAAAATGAATCATAGTCAACCCCCTCAAGGTCCAGGATATTAATGAGATTCCTCCCCTAAATAATTTTCTCCAACTACAAATCCTTTAGGTCAAGGCCAAATTCTTATGTTGCTTTGTCCTAGATTATGCAACTAACACCCATGGATTATTATGCTTACTACACCATGATTGTTGGCATGTTTTCAGACAGAGGTAGAGTATGCGTGTTTTGTCATATGGAAAATATCAGCATGTTCAGCAGAGTGATGATGACATGGCAATGGCAAGATCAACAGTGAGGAGCAACAATGGTCATTGGATCACCCATCTCGAATTCTCGATGACCGTTAGATCTGAATACAGATAGAAGGAATGCACAAAAGAGGAGAAAAAATATCAAACGTTGGATCTGAGTGCGAGGACTGACCATCATTAGATCCAGAATAAGGAGAAATATCTTTAAGTACAAGATGAAGCGGGCTTACAAAGTCCCGAAAGCAGGAGGGTCATCCATCGTCGAGGAATACACATGGCGAGGGATTAACATTTCATTGACTGGAAAGTCAAAGGAAGGTAGTGCTCTAACCTTCAAACTCGCGATAAGATATGGATCATTGATCCAAGAGGGACACATGATGATATATCAGAGCATGAAAAAGGTTGCGTTTCAGAGTTTTGGACACCAGGAGTTGGAGGAGTCAAGAAAGAAACTCACGACAGGAATTCGCGGTATGAGAAATCGTGATAAGATCTGAATTGTTGATCTAGGAGGGACACGTAGTGATATATCAGAGCATGACAAAGGTTGTGTTTCAGAGTTTTAGATACCAAGAGTTGGAGGAGTCAAGGAAGAAACTCACAGCAGGAACTCACAATATGCGAGATCACAAAAAGCTCTGGACCGTCAAATCATCAATATTGTGGACCATTGATCTGACTCCATTTCAGAGTTTTGGATACTGGGAGTTGGGGGTGTCAAGGACACTCATGAAAAGAATGTTGAAATGTGAAATCACGAAGCACCTTTTGGCACAGCTTGTGGTCACTGTCTAGTGGTCATGTGAGAGGGAGGAGCTAGCAGAGCTAAGCCCCTTTTCAGAGATCGCAACATGAAGAGTCAAGACTCTTCACCTTTGGATTGCCCAAATGAGAAATTTGAAAAGCATTCTGATTAGGCCCATGGTCACAACCAGTGGGCATATGGAGTAGGCGCAAGATCCATCATTGGTAATCCAATGGTGTAGGTTAATTAGGAATATTATCGAAGGGTCATCATTTATTTTCATGATTAATAAGTTTAGTTACAATTCAGTTAGAAAATCAAATCATGGTTCTTGATCGGTTGGTGATACAGTTGCTAAGAAGTTTTTGTCTTTTCCCAAGGAGATTCGAGGTGTAACTGATGAGGGTAATGAGTATAAAAGGTGAGATGCAACGATTGTGTAAGGTTGGCTGTTCTAACCGAAACAATGAGATGAAATGTAAGAAGGGTAAAATGAAAGAATGCAGAGCATGAGATAAAACTCAGAGAATAGAAGAATATCATGTAGAAGAGAAGAATTGCAGAACAATTTTTGAACCAGAGAAGAATTGCAAAACATTGAAGAAGGGGTAAGAATTGAAATACCTGTATTGTTTGTTTGTCAATCAATTATGCATAATCAGGGAGGAAGGGTAGTGCTAGGGAGAAATGTGGTCCTCTGATATTCAAGTTGGTGCTTGAATATTGGAAGTTGTATCTTCCATCTAGTTGTGACTAGAAAAACAAGGTGGCAGGGTGGTGCTCGGGAAAACATAAAGTTTTTTGTATACAAGTTGGTGCTTGTATAAATCCAGTTGGTGCTAGAATATTTAGGGAGTTGGTGCTTCCTTCTAGTGGGTGCTAGAGAAACCAGAGATTTGGTAATCTCAAAAAGTTGGAGCTTGTAAAATAGAGGTAGTAGCCTCACTTTGAGTTGGTGCTAAAAAATAGATGATGTACAGAACTTAAAAGATTGCCTATCATTTCGAAGAAGAAGAGGCTTTCTCCCTTTATGGGTTTCCTCGTGAAAATATGTCTCTATGTATATCTTATGTGTGATTGATGCTCATTATTTATGTTTTTCATATGATGTATAATATTTATGGTCACTTGATGAAAGATTAAAAATGGTTTAATAGACTTAAAATTGTTTAAGCACAATAACAACTAATTCACCCCCCCTCTCAGTTGTCTTAGTAATTTCAACAATTCGTATCAGAGAGGGTTCCTTTTATTTAAAGGTAGATTTGTAATCTTAAACATGACAAGTCATGAAGGGACTTCAACCAATAAGCCTCATCTATTTTATGGAACAAATTTTTCATTTTGGAAGGTTAGAATGAGAACATACCTAATGGCCTTAGGTGCTGATGTTTGGGATGTAGTAGAGATTGGATATACAAAGCCTATTGTGCTGGCTTTCGAGGATGACAAGTTAGAATTTATCTTTAATGCTAAGGGAATGAATTCTATCTTGAATGGACTTACTAAAGACGAGTTTGTAAAGGTGATGCATCTTGAAACTGCTAAAGCTATGTGGGATAAACTTATTCGCAATTATGAAGAAAATGAGAAAGTAAAAGATGCCAAACTCCCAACATATAGGTTGGAGTTTGAACAACTAAAGATGAATGAAGATGAACCAGTTAGAAAGTATTTTTTAAGAGCTGAAGAACTTGTGAATGCCATGAAGGGTCTTGGTGAGAAGATTGAAGAATCATTTTTAGTTCAAAAGATTCTAAGATCTCTACTTGATAAATTTAATCCAAAAGTCTCTACAATAGAAGAACTAAATGATCTTAAAACTTTGTCCATTGATCAACTCCTATGAAATATAACTGCATATGAAATGAGAATCAACAAAGATAAATCCGTTAATAGAGAAGCATCTTTTAAAGCAAACAAGAATACCAATTCAGATTTAGATGATATTGAGGCAAAATTTGTCAGAAGGTTAAAGAAAGGATCAGGAAAATATCAAGGAAAGCTTCCCTTCAAATGTTTTAACTATGGTATGATAGTTCATTTTTCATCTAAGTGTCCCCACCAGAAAAAGGACTAGAACTCTGATGATGAAAAGAAGTACAAATTCAAGAAATATAGTAAAAAGAAAAGTTTTTGTGCAAACAATGACAATTCCTTAGAAGACATAGATAGTGATTAATCAAGTGAAAACAAAGTGAATTATTTTATGCTTATGGCTATGGGAGATCTTGATTATGAACACACAGGAGGTGAAATGGATGATGAAGAAGCTGTGGTGGATATGGAAGGTGAATTAATCAGTGCTTTGGAAGAAATTAATAGAATCATATGTAAGAAGAGAAAACAAAAACAATTGTTGATGCAGTTTAAAACGAATGGTGAAAAACATGATGAAAATTTTTCTCTACTAAAAGTGGAGTTAGAAGAGGCAAAGAAAATAGAATACATACTGAAACAACAGTTGTCAGAGAAGAAGCGAGGTGTGAAGCCTTAGAATAAGAGATAGTAAAAACCAAAAAATAAATGGAGAAGTTTAAGGCATTGTATCACCAAAATATGCCAAGTATTAAAGCCTCAGAATAATTAACTTCCATTCTAAATCATCAAAGGAATCCAAAGTTGAAATCTATCTTGGGCTATGGAGAATGATCAAGTAGTGATCATCCAAGTAATACAAAACCCATCAAGTTTGTCAAAACTACAATCATTGACAACAACCACTTTGCAGAAACAAAGAAAGAAAATCAGCCACCAAGAAGGAATGAAAGAAAAAGTGCCAGAACTGAATCTATAGATCAAAGAAATAACACAAACACATTTTCTAATCAAAGAAATCACCAGCATGGAAGAAATTGACTACAACCTTTTTCCAGGTACAATTTTTTTTCTATGGTTATTGTTTTTTTTGTTCTAACTTTGGTCACAAAGATGTAAATTATTCTTTAAGATCTAGAAATTTGAAATCAATATACTCAAGGAATAATTATCTGCCACAACAAAGATTGAGACAGCCAAGAAACAAATGACCACATACTATAAATCATGTGATGGATGGAGGAAGGATGCAGGTGAAACATAACAACAATTATGAGCATAACAATCGTTATGATTTGTTATTCAGTGAACCATGATGTTACATCTGTCATAACTATGGACATAAATCTATAGATTGTCACTTAAGGAATTTTAAGCCAGATTCGAATCCTACTGCCGAAAATTTCAAGATTTGGAAGAAGAAAGAAGATGACAAGTGTAGACTAGTGTTATCAGCCCAAAGACAAAAGACTCCTTGGTATATTGATAGTGGATGTTCTAAACATATGACTGGAGACTAAAGTAAGTTTCTAACTCTAAGTGAAAGAAAATCAGGGAATGTAACTTTTGGAAATGATGCACCAGGAAAAATAAAAGGTAAAGGAATGGTAAGTTTGAGTAATGGAAAAGGGAAATATCAAGATGTGTTGTTTGTAGAAGGTCTGAAACATAATCTTCTTAGTGTCAGTCAAGTCTCTGACCGAGGATGTGAAGTCATTTTTACTTCTAAAGATTGTAGAATAAAATTTGTGAATTCAGGACAACTAGTTGCAAAAGGGATAAGAACAAAAAACAATGTCCATGTGTTAAAAGAAGAAAAAGAAGAATGCCACTTAAGCAAGTATAATGAAATTTGGCTATGGCATAGGAGACTTGGACACTTAAATTTTGATCATATAATCAAGCTAAAAAATAGTGGGGCAGTAAAGGATCGTCCAAAGATATCAAAGCCATATGATTATGTTTGTAAACCATGCCAGATAGGAAAGCTTACTCGGACACAGTTCAAATCTAAAAAAATTCCTTCAACAGAAAAACCTCTCCAGTTAGTACATATGGATTTATGTGGACCATCAAGGAAAGAAGGTACATGAAAATAAAATTATTTTATGTTGATTATTGATGATTATTCTAGACTAACATGGGTTGCCTTTTTCAAGGAAAAATCTGAAGCATTTGAAAAATTCAAAGTGTTTAAGGCTCTAACTGAGAATCAAACAGGAAAAATATTGAAAGAAGTAAGGTCTGATAGAGGAGGAGAGTTTATCTCAGGGAACTTCAAAGAGTTCAGTGATAAACATGGAATCGAAAGAGATTACACAATTCCAAGGACTCCACAGAAAAATGGAGTTGTTGAGAGGTAGAATAGATCAGTACAACAAATGGAAAGATCAATGATGAATGAAAGGAACATACCTCAGACATATTGGGTGGAAGAAATTCATATAGCTGTTCACATTCTTAACAAAGCTCATCTCAGACCACATAGTGACAAGACTCCTTATGAACTATGGTTTGGAAGACCTGCCTCAATCAAGCATTTTAAAGTCTTTGGGAGTAAATGTTATATTAAGAATAATGATGAAAATATTGGCAAATATGATTACAACGTTGATGAAGGTATATTCTTAGGTTATGCTACAAATAGTAAAGGCTATAGATGCTACAATAAGAGGCTGCATAAATTGGTTGATTGTATTGACATAAAAGTTGATGAATAAATCCCGATAGGAAATGTAAGCAGTGTTGAACAAAGGACAAAAGATATAATTGAAAACGAAAATGAACAGGTCCAAGGATCAGAAAGAGAAGAATATGAATCAGATGAAGATAAGAATACTCCAACTGACACAAATCAGTAGAAAGAAGCAAAATCACCTCTCAAAATTGTTAGAAAGAATCATACTGAAACTCAGATAATTGGAGATATAAATAAAGTAGTTCGGACAAGAAGGAAATTGATTAAGGACTCGGAACAATCCCATGTTTATTTTTTATCTATGGTTGAACCTAAATTTTTTGATGAAGCTAGCCAACATGATGATTGGATTAGAGCTATGAATGAAGAGCTTGATCATATTGAGAAGAACAATACTTGGGAGCTTGTTCCTAGACCTGAAGACAAGAATGTAATAGGTTCCAAATGGGTGTTCAAAAATAAAATGAATGAAAAAGGATAAGTTGTTAGAAATAAATCCAGATTGGTCTGTAAAGGGCATGCACAACTTGAAGGTCAGGATTTTGATGAAAATTTTGCACTAGTGGCAAGATTGGAAGCCATAAAAAATATTTTTTGCATATTCATGTCATAAGAACTTTAAATATTATCAGATGGATGTTAAGTCAGCATTTCTTAATGGAGATCTGGAGGAAGAAGTATATATGGAGAAACCTGAAGGATTCTCATTGACAGATAAACCTGATTATGTTTGCAAGATGAAGAAGGATTTATATGGACTGAAATGAGCACCACGAGCTTGGTATTATAGACTGGACAATTTTTTACAAGACAAAGGATTCAATAAAGGCACTGTTGATAGCAATCTCTACATAAAAAATGAAAGTGATGATTTACTAGTTGTTTTGATTTATGTAGATGACATTATTTTTGGCTATAATAATGATTCCTCTGTTCAGTGGTTTTCTAACTCTATGTAAATAGATTTTGAGATGTCCATGATAGGAGAATTGTCATATTTTCTTGGCTTACAAGTAAAACAAAGTTCTGCAGGAATTTTTATCTCTCAAGAAAAATATTTGAAAGAGATGTTGAAAAAATTTCAAATGGAGGATTCCTCTCCTATTAGTACACCTATGGTGGTTGGTTGCAAGCTTAGTTAAGATGATATTTCACCTAATGTTGATCAAAGGACATATCACTCTATGATAGACAATCTTCTGTACATCACAACATCCCATCCTGATATAATGAAAGTTGTTGGAATGGTAGGTCATTTTCAGTCTGCTCCTAAACAAAGTCATTTGGTAGCTGTCACAAGAATATTCAAATACTTGAAGGGAACAATGACTTATGATTTGTGGTATCCCATAAATCAGAATTTTCAGTTAACTACTTATTCAGATGTAGATTGGGCAAAATTTGTGGATAATAGAAAGAGCACCAGTGGAGGTGCATTCTTCCTGGGTGACTCGTTGGTAGCATGGATTAGTAAGAAGCATGGATCTATTTCCTTATCAACTACAGAGGCAGAGTACATTGTTGCTACTACTTGCTGCACTCAGATTTTATGGATGATTCAAACTTTTACAAATTTGAAGGTAAATTATACTGATCCGATTACAATTCACTATGATAATACTAGTTCCATTAGTGTCTCCAAGAATCCTATTCTTCATTCCAAGACTAAGCATATCCCAATAAAATACCATTTTCTCAAAGAACAAGTTACAAACAAAGTCGTTCAGCTGAATTATATTCCTTCCATAGAAAAAATAGCTGATATCTTTACTAAACCATTAGCAGCGAATCCTTTTGGATATCTTCGCCAGAAGTTGGGGATGACCTCACTGTCAAATTAAGAGGGTCCATCCTGTCAGGGGGAGTTTGTGTTGGTTGAATCTCTAATATCTCTGAAGAATACTGCAACAACACAGGGGGAGTATATGCTTGTCACATAGTTGATACCTTTGAGATGTACTGCAACAACTCAGGGGGAGCTTGTTTTTTTTCTTTGACATTGATTTCAAAGGGGGAGAAAGTGTGGTAATTTCAATACAGTGGTAAAGATAGATGTTATTGAAGGGGTTGCCATCAATGCCAAAGGGGGATATTGTTGGCATGTTTTCAGACAGAGGTAGAGTATGCGTGTTTTGTCATTGATGGAAAATATCAACACGTTCAACAGAGCGATGATGACATGGCAATGGAAAGATCAACAATGAGGAGCAACAATGATCGTTAGATCACCCATCTCGAATTCCTGATGACCATCAGATCTGAATACAGATAGGAGGAACGTGCAAAAGAGGAGAACAAATATCAGACATTGGATCTGAGTGTGAGGACTGACCATCGCTGGATCCATAAGAAGGAGCACAATCTTTAAGTACAAGATGAAGCGGGCTTACACATTCCCGAAAGCAGGAGGGTTTTCCATCGTCAAGGAATACACGTGGCGAGGGATTAACATTTCGTTGACTGGAAAGTCAAAGGAAGGTAGTGATCTAACCTTCCAAATCACGATATGAGAAATAACGATAAGATCTAGATCATTGATCCAAGAGGGACATGTGGCAATAGATCAGAGCATGAAAAAGGTTGTGTTTCAAAGTTTTGGATACCAGGAGTTGGAGGAGTCAAGGAAGCAACTCATGGTAGGAACTCACGATATACAAAATCGTGAGAAGATCTAGATCGTTGATCCAAGAGGAGCATGTGGTGATAGATCAAAGCATGAAAAAGGTTTTTTTTCGGAGTTTCGAATACTGGGAGTTGGAGGAGTCAAGGAAGAAATGCATGACAGGAACTCGCGATATTCGAGATCACGAAAAGATATGGACCATCAAATCATCAATATTGTGGACCGTTGATCTGACTCCATTTTGGAGTTTCAGATACTAGGAGTTGGAAGTGTCAAGGACAATCATGACAAGAATTCTGAAACACAAAATCACGAAGCTCCTTTTGGTGCAGCCTGTGGTCACTATCCAGTGTTCATGTGAGAGGGAGGAGCTAGCGGAGCTAAGCCCCTTTTCGGAGATTGCAACATGAAGAGTCAAGACTCTTCACCTTTGGATTGCTGAAATGTGAAATGCAAAAGGCATTCTGATTAGGCCCGTGGTCACAACCAATTGGCATATGGAGTGTTGTAGGAAAATCTCCCTGTAGACAGGAAAATTGCCTCAAAGAGCTAGACCCTACTCTAAGAAAGAAAGTGGTTAATGTGGACACTGACTTCCTTTCAAATCCGTCCAAACTATAACATGAGAAGGAAGGAGAATAGCAGTACCTTTTTATCGATGTTTGTCCCTGCACGCTCCAAATCGAGCTCCGAACTCTCACTCCTCGCTGAGTCCTGTAGACAAACAAAGTACGACCGCTTCCTACTCTATTGATGTTAGCTTGAAAATAGATCTATCTATCAATGATAGGTTCATGTGAGATCAGACAAAAACTAGAAAGAAACAAGACAAGCATGTCATATTGATGAGAATAACGACATCAGTACTTACAATCGTAGATGCGAATGCGACGGCTTCATCAAGTCCCCTTTGTCTAACCCTTACTTAAAAGATCCAGAACCTGGATGATAGAAGCTTCACTGATCACTTCTCCTTTGACTGATTGTGTGTTCCCTATGAGATCATAGGTTTGATGCTATCAATTCCCCCCCTTTTCACATCATATAGCTTGCTTATATAGGTTAAGAGGAGGTTAACCTCTTGAGTTATCTTTAGAACAAGTTGAGGAACTTCCTCCTTAGATAAGGGATCTTCTGATGAAACCAAGAATTTGAATGCAACTACCTTCTAAACTTGAAGGATCCTCCCCTTATTCTCCTCAACGGGCCAACTACTGCCTCAGATTAGGTAGCTCTCCCTCAGAAGGGGCATTAGAGCGTTGTAGCGCTCTCTAGGAAGCTTGAGGGAAGTGTCAGCACTCCAAAGGTGGATAGCGCTCCTTCAGAGGGGCAGACAAGTGTTATAACACTCCCTGAGGCCTTATAGGGGAGCGCCAGTGCTCCTAAGGCTGATGTAGGGGAGCGCTCACCCTCAGAACCTTTGTTTAAGAGCTCTTCTTAGGTGATAAGAGTTATTTAACTCCAGTTAACCAGTTCCCCTTCTCCAAATCAAGTGTATGAGATGTTTTAAGTGCCTCCTTAGTTTTGTCATTATGGCAGTATGATTGAACAACGTTTGCGACACTTGTGAACAACTTGCGACATTTGCGAAAGTTGTAAGGAAGATGCAACACTTATGACAATTGAGAGGAACATGTGACACTTATCCAGTTGAGTAATTTTGACATGTAACATTTTGCCCCCCAAAGTATGAAGTTAGAAGATGCAAACTGATAACTGAAATGCTTTGTAGACGTTCAAGCAAGGGTATAGACTCAGAGAACCTGACGGAAGCTGCACACAAACATCCAACAAATATCATGACATGTTTCAAATCCTAAGGCAGGCATACCTATGCTTGGGTGATCAAGACTTGCAAGATATGGCCACCATAAAATACACTGTAGATCCATAATTGTATTGATAAGAAGGTATAGCCATGAAAGATACAATGTGGATCTATACTCTGATGACTTGGACTGATCATAGCCACAAAGAATACACAGTGGATGTATGAGATGACAAGACATAGCCATGACCAATACAAAGTGGATCTATGTAACAATGTATGTGTCATTTGTTCAATAGAAACTCCTTCGCAACCTGGGAAAAGCATATATCAAAGTGGTCACTCAACCCAGGCTCTTCTCACCAATCCCAATATGGTACGAATCTAACCATGTGAATAGATGTATTGATTTCAAACATGGCATAAACCACTTGATTACTGGCCAATGGTGTGAACCGTTAACAAGTGCGAGGGAGATCACCATTAATGTCAATGATTCCCAAGGTACCCTAGTACATTCCAATGAATGTGAATAGATGAGCTGAAGTCGAACATCCGTGGAATCATTCGATCAGAGGTCAATGATGTAAACCTACTGTCGAATGTGAGGAGGCCTGCCATTGAGGCATGTAGGTCCCAAAGTACCAACTTCTTTCTAAGTCTGATTCCCGGATAATGTGTTGAAGTCGATAGGAATAGACTCGTTGAGGGAGGGCCTTGATGTATCCCCCATCAACGACATGAAACGAATATAGATATGTGATTGGAAGACCAAAAGAACATGGACTGACACGGGTTTTGAGGCAATATATTTGGGATGGCTGACTCTAGAGGCAGATACTTCCCTTTAACACTGAGGCACAACAACAGAAACATGACATGGACCAAAACTTGATGATGCAGTGGATACTGTGACTTGCGTCGGGTGACCCAAAGGAGTGAAAGGAACTCGAAGGATTGGCTCAGTACAGAGGTTCAATGGATTATGATGTATGCATATGACAAAGTGTTGTGTTCAAGGGAGACTCTAAGAATTTCTCGACAATGTTCTCAAGAGACTGCTTGGCTTTCTCCTTTCAATTTTTTCCCCCATCCAAATAGACGAGTACCTTTTTTTGATTTAATGAGGTCGAGGAGGATAACACATGCTCGATATAACTCACCTTCAGTAAGTTCCTCTTCCTTTTTTTAATGAACCGGAAGAAGTAAGGGATCGGTCCCATATGGGCCTGTCAATGTGTGTTTTAACGAGTCCAAAGACAGAAAAATTGAAGGTTTTTTCGGGATTATAGAGTTTGGAAAAACACTCAAAAGAGAACTCTCTCAGTTCCTTTTTCGTACAGTAGTCTAACGAGACCGAAAAAGAGATAAACTATCGCTCGAAAGACACGCTTTCTGACCTTTTAACGAGTGTGAAAGGAAGCAAGGTCATTCAACAATCTTTTCATATTTAGAGAGTCTGAAAAGGGTTTAAAGATGACTCCAGGGGGGTTCCTTTTTTGTGTGTTCGTATATCCATACGGGTCCGAAAAAGAGATAAAAGTTTACCTGGTTACGTTCTCATATTATCGAGCTCGAGAACGAACTAAGACTATGCTCATAGGTGCGACAAGGTGAATAATCCATCAGGACTGCCAGGAAACCTACGATGCCAAAACTACAAACCAGGGTTTAGTGAAGCCAACATATTGTTAGAGAAACCCATAAATGACCATACCTTATGAAAAATGAAAATTTATAAATAACAATACATTGAAAATTTCATTTACCATTTCATTTTGCACAAGGATTTTAGAGTAGTGGAGATTCTCATTTTGAAGTGGATCTTGTTTTCTTTGCTGCCAGAGCTACGATTGACCATTTCGCTTGTTGTTCAAACCAGGTAGATCTCCATCTCTTCTTATTTCAATCACATGGTTTAGTATTTATTTTCATAGCATCATTTATTTTAAAATGTGAAGCCCTAAGTTGCCCCAAATAGAACCAAATCGGCCTCTTTAAAAACCAATGGAAAAATGGGATTCTTTTTGCAAAAACGTTCTAGAAAAGGATGGATAAGATGCCAATGCCTCAATATTCAATTAGATAGGTCATTTTTTAGCAAGGAATCCGTGATAAAACCCCCACGTATGCCCATGCAACCATGAAGAAACCGTTTGCATTTGAAACATTTTCATTGTTATATGATGGATGTTGAATGGTTAAGAGAGGGTGTGGTGGTTATAAAAGAGTGTGTGGTCACTTTTAAATGATGTGGGCATATTATTTCATGTTTTAAATTGCTTTTGAAAATTTCCGAAATTGTCAAAATGTGGAAATAATGAATTTCTTTATTTTTTTGTTTTGTAGGTAACTTCGGCGACCATGATCGAGTGGAAAGAAAGAGAACATGAGATGGATGACTTAGCTACCTTGCGGAGTCCCCACACACGGGCCGCATTGTGAGCATGTGGCTTGCTCAAATTCTTCAAGTTGCAAAAATTGAAGAAAGAGATTTTATTGCTCGAGCATATGATCAGCCTATGGGATGTTGCAGAGCAAGGATTCTGGATTGGCACATAGCTTTTAACCATTGAGTTAGAAGACGTGTATTTTTTGACTGGCCTCTCAAAAAGAGGAGTCCCCATATCTTTCTCCGGGCAGAGGGCGCTACCTGAACAAGTGGATGTGTATCTGGCACACCACTGTATCCCAGGAGAAAGGCTGGTAGGGGGTAGAATCCCTATCAAGGACATTCGAGAGCTACCCCTTCGGTCTATACTATTTTCCATCACGAGCGTGACGGGTAGTACTAGCATGCATCTGGCATCAAGATTGCAAGTGGCTTACAGTGTTCAATGTTTGGAACCAACACTGTTCAACTAGAGTGCAGGGTTCCTTCGAAATGTGAAGGAACAAATTTCATGGTGTAGGACAGGATAGAATCAGTTTGGTTATGGCTCATTTTTGGTCTCATTTTTTCTAGAGCGCATCCCCTAGATGCAGCCTTAGATAGCACTGGCAGTGCGACCAATGGATGAACCGAGGATGGAGAGGTGGACCAGTCTGTCTCCGAGGCTGGTAGCAGGGTCAGAGTTTTGTTTCACTGGCGATTTCTTTGCCTAGCTGAGACGACAATATCTCTGGATAGAGGACTTCCCTTATGCTGAGGTAGATTTCCGTGGGAGAATGGATTTGATTTTACCCGTGGGGGAAGACTGGGATGTGTCAGGTAAGAGCCATACCTTGTCTAGTTTTTGTTTTTGAAGTTTTTGATGCATATATATTTTTTTGGGTATGTGGAAGAGTTTTAACAGATGTATTGTTTTCAATGTGCAGACAAGGGAGCAGTGCGCCCGACCAATATACCGATACCAGGATGTCATGAGGGCGTCCCAGTTGCAGTGGATCCAGTAGTACCAGTGATAGGTCTCCGAGAGGTTGAAAGAAACCTCCAAGGCCTTACGATGGGCATTCCTCCTCTGGGGAGGGGAGAAGTGCCTTTACATCTGCAAAGGCGCACTGTGGGAGTACAAGAGAATATCAATTCTCTATTGAGGTGCGTAGTGCACGTGGTGATGTGTTACTCGCAACACAATGTAGTGTGGGGAGATTAGAGTCTCTCCGGTGATCATATTTTTGTATGCCTTATCAAGCAATGTTGTAGGGGTTTAGAGACCCGACATTTTTCTCTTCTACATGCTTTTTGATGTAATCCAAACATTTCAGTCACGCCATATATATATATATATATATATATATATACAGTTTCGAGTTTTTACAGTGCCAATGATTTGTACATGATGATGTCTGTGATGTGTTTTAATTTACATGTAATGTACAATTTTGCTTTCCTTAAATATTATATCTGGGCAAGATACCGATCCATGATGTAATTTGCTAACGAATCCGAAATGCTATTAAGTTCTCTTGGAATGTGTCTATATTCAATGTAATCGAACATTTATTCAAGGCGACGAACTTGTAAGTGGAGACATAGCAGGATAGGACTACGGATAGCATAGATACAGTTGAGTTGATAAACCAGGAGTTGGGAGTCTAAGTACACAATGATATGAGAGATACTTAGAGAGGAGGCTTGGGTCAACAGTCCGATGACAGCATGATATTCTGCCATATTGTTGGTTGCTGGTCCTAAGCAGATACCTCCTGAACTCACCACCTCATCAAATTGGTAAATAACCCATGCTGCCGAAGCAATGTTCCTGGTATGCCGACTAGCGCCATCTTCGAACCCAAAAAATATAGGAAAGGAAGACGTCATCTGCGCATGAAAACACAAGCACAATCATGAGTGGCAATGGTAAAGACTTGAGCATGTGAAAGAAATAGACATACCAAACTAAAATACAATAATGTACAAAGTACAGATGTTAGGTGATCTAGGCATAGTACTTTTTAAGTTAAATCCCGTTTCGGGGCTCTCCCAGGGAAATTCCATCATGATCAACTAATTCGTAGGCACCTCGATGTAGGACATGCTTCATGATGTAAGGACCGTGCCACAGAGGTTCTAACTTTCCTGTCCCCAGTTTGTCGTGAGCTTGGTCATAAACGAGGACTAAGTCTCCTTCTGCAAAAGTCCAAGGGTGGACGGATTTGTCGTATTGACTCTTAATTCATTTCTGATGTGTCTCATTAGCGAGAGCAGCATCACGACTTGTTTTGTCCAATTTGGATAGATACAAGAATCGTTCTTCTTCAGAAGAAGTATGGGCCAGGAGTTCTACTTTCACTTTGAGTGATGGAATCTCACACTCGATTGGTAGGACGGCTTCAATGCCATATACCAACTGGAAAGGGGTGAATCCAGTTGAGGTTTTCACAAAGGTGCGATAAGCCCAGAGAGCAGAGAAAAGTTGTAAATGACACGATGTTTTGTTTTCCCCTACCATGCATTGGATCATGGTTTTTAGGACTTTTTTGATGGCCTCAACTTGTCCGTTAGCTTGAGGGTAGTAAGGGGATGAGTTTTCATGGAGAAAACCCAATTTGACATGTAACTCTCTCATCATCTGGTTCTTGAAGTGTGCACCATGATCAGTGACAATGGCATGTGGTACACCAAAATGAGTTATGATATGGTTGAAAAGGAATAGAGTTGCAGTACGACCATCGTTCAGGAAGGTAGGCATAGCCTCAACCCATTTGGTGAAGTAGTCGACGACGATGATGATGTAACCGTGCCCTCCGGCTGAGGTAGGCTTACACTGCATGAAATCGATACGCCACTTGGCAAAGGGGCTGATGGCGATAATGGGGTGTAGTGTAGTAGGGTGGGTGTATGCCTTCTTGTTAAAGACTTGGTAGGGTGGGAATTTTTTGACGGCCTTGATGCAATCTTTTAAAATCGAGGGCCAAAAGTAGTCGACACGTAGGATTTTTTGGGATGTGTCCATCCCGGAGAGGTGACCGCCACAGGCACCAAGGTGACAATCGTTCAAAACGCGTTCAGCCTCCTCATGAATCAAACATCGTCGAAGGATGGTGTCGATACCACGGTGATACAAGGTGTCACCGATGATGAGATAATGACGAGAGTGGTGACGAATATGTCAACGCTCTTCATGATAAATGTTGGGCTGAAAACGTTGGGTTTGAAGGTAGAGGAGAATGTCTCTTTACCAAGGATCGGAGGTGCTAATGAGGAAGAGAGATTCATCGGGGAGAGAATATCTAGGTTCAATGTTTTCATCGGCACGAGGGAGAGCACAAATAAGATCTGCAAACGCCAGGGATTTTTTGGCTTTGTCCTTTGTAAAATCAAGATTGAATTCTTGAAGAATAACGATCCATTTTGAATATTTTCCCCCAAGTACTTGACATGTCAAGACATGGTACATGGGGTTGGAGTCTGCGATTACCATGGTGGTGCGTAATAAGATGTAGTGGCGGAATCTTTGGACAACGATGACGGCTGCCAGAGCCAGTTTCCCGACATGTAAATATCGAAGCTTGGGTCCAGATATACTTTTGCTCAGGTAGTAAATCACATGTTCTTCGCCATTGGGGTCCTCCTGAACTAACACCATCGCAATAGTGGAAGCAGAGGTGGCCAAGTAAAGGATATAGTCCCTTGTATACTCCGGAGGGTGTAACAAGGGAGAATGGGTCAAGGCGTGCTTGAGAGCATCAAATGATCGTTGGGCAATGTCATCCCATATAAAAGGGGTGTTTTTCTGCAGTAATCGCATAAATCCTTTAGTTATTTTGGCATAGTTGCAGATGAAATGGCGAAGGAAGTTTTCTTTGCCTTGCAAACTTTGGAGTTGGGTTAAGTTGGTGGGTGGGGGTAAGGATAGAATGGCCTTGATCTTTAAGGGGTCCACCCGGATCCCATCTTTGGAGACAATGAAACTGAGGAGTCGACCAGATTCAACAGCAAAAATGCACTTGTGTGGGTTCAAGCGAATACGATAGAACTGACATCGAAGAAAAAATGCCCACAAGTGATTAATGTGATCGGATTGATTGGATGAATGGGTGGGTAAATCATCGAGATAAGGCTCCGCGATATGCTTGATATCGTGGAAAGCGTACGACATGGCCCGCTAGAAAATGACACCAACATTTTTTAGGTCAAATGGTAACTTTCGATAAGAAAAAGTTCTCCAAGGGCAGATAAAGGTTGTCTTATGTTGATCAGCAGGTAAGATTTCAATCTGGTTATACCCAGAAAATCCATCCATGAAAGATAAGATTACACTCCCTATGCAATTATCGATGATTTGGTCGATGAAGGGCGTAGGGTAGTTGTCCTTAGGACAAGCTTTGTTGAGATATCGATAGTCAACACAAACACGGATGGTCCCTTGTTTTTTGGCAACCAGAACAAGGTTGGAGACCCATTCGGTTAAAGGGACGGGGTAGATAAAGCCAAATTTGAGAAGTTTTTCAACTTCTGCCTTTATAGCTGCGATTTTCTTGGGATGAACCGGGTGAAGCTTTTGTCGATCAGGTTTCACGTCAGGGTAGGTTTTGATTTCATGTACGACAATGGAAGGGTTGATCCCTAACATTTCCTTGTAGCTCCATGTGAAGACATCGTGGAATTCCTTAAAAAAAGCGGTGTAAGAGACCACTTCTTCGGGTGTGCAATTAGCACCAAGGTGAATGTTTTCCATGACACCTTCTTTGATCGAAATATCAATAACGATCATAGTAGAGATGTTACCCATGTTCCCCTTAGAGAGAGTATTCTGTGTGAGCATCGGAGATTGCGGAGCATCGGTAACATCGAGAGGGAAGACAGAGCGTATGTCTTGATGAATTTCTTCCAAAGGCAGAAGAAAAGAGGATCGATGATGGTTATCATCCCAAGGAAGATCGTCAATGATAAGCATTTCCATAATAGATTCGTCAGAAGTAAAAATATAGGAAATGTAATCAATGGCGGACGATAAGGAATCCAACCATGGGGGCACCAAGTATGCATCTAGTGTCAATAAATGTGGATTTTCCGGAGAGGGAGAGACAGATTGAATAGCTACGTATGCGGCCTCAACTGGGATAATTGGCATAGTGTCATCGAGCACATCGAATTCCAGAGGACTAGGTACAACCCAAGGGTCAGATGATTCCAAGGATTGATAAGGCATAGTCGAGATCATATTGACAGCGGAAATATGATGCACGGTAGGTTGAAGTGGTGTAGGGAAAGTACCCATGAGGCTAGAATCTTTCAGTAAGCCAACACCAACTCTTTCATACGTAACTGGGTGGTCTCCTAGAAAGGGAATGTTGTTGGTAGCAGGGATGCGAGCGTCGGGTGTACAGAAATTAAGCTGGTCGATGGTGACAATTTTTCCTTGATGGGGGAATTGTACACATTGAAACACCGATGAGGTGACTCCAGTCATAGAATAGAACCAACTTCTTCCGAGTAATAGGTAGTAATCGAGGGGGGCATCAACCACCTCGACATCAACGGTAACATTTTTTCCGCCCAATTGAATGGCTAAGGATTGTAATAATCCGTGAGGATGAAAACCTCGTCCATTGAAAACGCATAACATCGTAGTGGATTTGTTAAGGGCAGGCGATTTTAAGACCTTCCAATAAGCTAAGGACATGACACAAGTAGAGTCTCCCTCATTCAGGATAGTTTGATGGATTTGTTGATTGTGAACAACAACATCGATTTGGAATGCTAGCTGGTGGGAGAGTCATGGTTGATGATCATCTAGATTAAATGTGAGATTATTTGATGACTCAGGATCAAAAGTGTTGATAGCGGCTAAGAGTGTTCTACGTTGACTGGGACAGTGTTGTATAACTTCCAAGGCGGACATAGCACACGGTGCTTGGGCCAAATCTTCTACAATGTTGTAGTTTTGAGCAGACCGTGAATTAGGATTAAAGGTAGACTTCTGGATGGTGCTCTTAGGAGGGCGTAAGATAGAGTCAAATGAATTTTTCTCAATCTGAAGTGGCCCAGATGAAGTACTAACAGACGAAGGATTAACGAAAGAGGGTAACGACTTCGGTGTGGAACCATTAGTAGTCTTTGGTTTATCATGTTTAACTGGCGTGTCATACGTCGCAGAGTGAGTGGTCAAGTTAACCCCGTTGAACATGTAAATGTGGGCACTTGTCAAGGCCTCATCATGGGGTGGGTTGGAATTTCCCCTAGCACTGGGGGTTTGAGCAACCAAAGACTGTTGCTGTGGAAAAGGTTGAGTAAGCACAGCGGGTTGTGAATTTCCCTTAAAAAGTTTGGCCACTTCATCGCGATGTGGGCAGTCTTGGGTGTAGTGATCGTCACCACAAATGAGACATGGGAATTTTGGTTTTCATTGTGGTTGTTTTTCGGCAGCAAGGGCTTGCGGTTGATTTTTTGGTTGTTCGTTATTGTTTTTCTTTGGTTTGTTTCTCGCTTTCTTCTTTCCCCCAGGTTGTTGTGAAGGGGTCGATTGGACTGCATTCACATCAGAGAACTGAGTTTGAGGGGGGGTAGAAGAGGGTGCAGTCGGGCTGGGAGCGGCTGTCGAAGCGGGCCGCTGAATTTTTCCAGCTGACTGGGTAGTAGATTGGGTTTTGACGGAGCCAATAACTCCATCCGCGTGGGAAGCAGACGATGGTTTGGATGGATCGTTAGTGGAACGGGTAGCATTTGGTATCAACTCATACAGAGTACCAGATTGTGAATAGACTAAGTCTAAGTACTGATCTTGGGCAATGGATTCTTCTTTAGTGACTACACCACCCATGGCAACGTCACGAGCAATTTGGGGTAACAATGATTTAGTGAACCATTTCGCTAACAATTGGTCAGGAATGACCACTTTGATTAGCCTTCGTTGTCATCTCCATTCATGAATATGATCGGAGATATGTACGGACGTTTTCTAACGAAGGGAGGTTAATAGTTCAGTACCCGTCTCGTATCGAATAGGTAGTTGGAAGTGTGTGAGGAAGGACATGGCGAGGGAGTTGAAATCGTGAAAAGATGCGCATGGTAGTTCAATATACCATTTCGTTGTGGAACTCATAAGTGTTCGTTGGAAAAGATGCAAATGAATAGAATCGTCCATGAGGGAGTTGGATGAACACCACAAATGGAAAGTCATTACGTGGTTGTTTGGGTCTTCTCCGGACTTTCTGTCGAACTTTGGGATATCAGAAGGAAGTTTAGATGGAATAGCTGGCCAAACTAGAGAATGATAAATAGGATCATTCGTTAATCGAGACAAGTCTGGAAGGTCCAGGGTAGCTAGAAAAGGTAGTTGTCGGTTAATCTGTGGGTAATGCTGGTGTGGCATGGGGACACCAATGGGGTCAATCACTGGGTTATGTGGATAATTGTAACTAGTGGGCCCTCTTGTATGAGGTTGGTTTTGACCAAGGTACACAGGATTCGAGGTGTTTTGAGGAGCATGTGTGAGCGGAGGATAACCGGATGGGTTTTTCGGGTTATAGGTTGGGTTTGGCATTTGTCCATGAGGAGGTTGTTGCGGAGTCTGAGAATTTTTTCCTGCCGAAAACTGTGGGTTTCTTGGAAAAGGAACGTTCCACAGATTGGGTACGGCGGACACATTTTGTCCATATGGTTGATGGTAGACTCCGGATTGAGGCTGCCCCCCAGCATGAGGAAGCCCCCCAAATGGAAATTGTCCTCCGGTGGGAGGATGCCCCCCATATTGAGGTAGAGTTCCTGTAATTTGAGAACCAGACGTAAATGACTGACCAGTGCCACCGAACGGATTAGGACCACCAAGACCAGTTCCTATGGGTTGTTGGATAGGTATGGAACTTCCTGGCATAACTTAGGTAGTAGTGGTTTGGGTAGTAGTGGCAGTGGGAGTATTTAGTGCTCTGAACCCAAAAGGGAGTGTAGGTCTTGGTGTTATAGGTGTGCCAATTGCAGCTTGGTTGACCACCACATTACCGGCGGGGATAGTCGGAATGTGACAGACCATTGTAGAATGGGCCGTCTAGAGGGGAAGTGTAGACCTTGGGCCAACGGACGGTATGTTTGGACCAATGGGTGGTGTGGCCATAAAAGTGGTGGTACTGATGAAATGGTTTAGGGGTATGGTGTAGGAGATGGGTGCATCGACACCTTCCCCAGTTCCATAAAGATATCGCACCAGGCGTGGTGGACTTTGAACAATGTCTGTGGTCCAAAAGGGTCATTGGCTAAAGGGTTTTGATGAGACCCAGCCGAGATGTCAGAAGGATTGACGACAACAAATTCACCAACGGAATTGAGTTGGAGGACACGTCGTTCATATCCCTCCGGAATGCGAAAATCTTCCGAAGACTCTGAAACAATCCAAAAATTGTCTAAAGGAGTGGGAACTTCTTCCTGGGAAGTTGTAGTGTTTTTAACTTCACTCTATTGAGGAGATTCCTCCGTAGAATGGGGGGGTAAAGGGGTGTTTCCTTCCATATTTTCTGGAGGAAGTCCCTGTAGCCTCCACGAATGGCATGGAGGTTCGATGTTGGAGAAAAAGAGTCAGCAAAATAGATCTATGGCCAACTACTAAAAAGAAACAACATACGCTAATAGAAATCTAAGAATCAAAACCAAGCAAACATGACCTTCTTTTGATGACCATACTAGTTGGTGATGAAATGCAACGTCGCGTGATCAAGTCCAGAAGGGGCGGGGATAGGGTGGAATAGTTACAATGGCGACCTGCTTAACGGACTTATGCCTTGGTGCAAGCTTCCATGCAGTAATTGTGGGTTTACCCTCCAAGGATCCCGAGTGAGTTTGAACAATGTCTTCTCCAGGTACAGTGAGACTTCCCGTCACAGTCACCTTGTGTAAGACCCTAAAGATTATGGCCACTAAGGTTACCAATTCGCAGTCATCCCCTGGGCGAGAAAAGTCAACAGTCTGATCTGAACGTACGGGCAGGGTATCTATCGCAAAATCAACTGAAAGGCTTCCATGCAGTAATTGTGGATTTACCTTTAAGCGATCCCCATAATACGATTTGACCACCACAATCAGTTAAACCATGAAGGGTTAGTCCCCGTAGCTTACCCGAATGCGACCTCATGCGTAACCCCTGTGTTAGAGGGGGATCCCAGGAAGACTTATATGATAATTGGATTTGACTCTCCCTAACTTAGGATGCTAATGTTTGTTTTGGAAACTTTGGAGAGTTATGCTCACAGCCTAATCCAAAGTACTAATCCTAATCTACTGTTGGTGGAGGATCCTAGAAAAGAAAATTTTCTAGATAATTTTTAATTAGCGTTCATTTTAGAGCTGTTATTTACTCAAAAGGGGTGCATGGAAGTGAAACAAATGGAATTATGACTCAGTCACAAAAATGCATCAAAGATGATAAGCAGTCATTTCTTTTCAATGAACATCTATCTAAGGGAGAGAGAGAGTTCTTTTCACTAACAAGCACAAATAAGGAATGTCCTCAAACAAATTTTCTTCAATCAAATCCTGATGTGATGCTAAAGCTTTTGAGATACCTTCTAATATGATCAATCAATCATGAAGATTCTTTTTATTGTTTTCATATGAATAATTATTAATTCAACACAATGCTCGTCTTTTCTAATTACCTTCTTGGATGAATGAAAATCAGACCAACACAAGCAAGAATCATACAAACAATACACCCTCTCATTGTGATCAAAACAAGAAGTGAAAGAAAAGAAACAATCAAAGAGAAATCAAACTTCACACAAAAATAAAAAGTCGAAGAACAATGATCTTAACTAAAACCAAATGAAAAGATATGTAGACCTTTGATGACCTTCACCAGCGTTTTTCGTTCAGTCGACAAGGAGAGAAAGACAATGCATGGGTTTCAAACTCCAAATGGAAGAAAAACTTGACAACAATAGTGAAGAAGGCTACAAAATCCAAATAGCAAGATGTTTTTTCTTCAAGAAAAAGACAGATGTCAAAGCTGGAAAGAAGAAGGATTGACTCACAAGGTTACGCAACAAGAGAGACACAAAGGAAAAACCCTGAAAAAATAATTCTGGAAGGTTTATTGGCCAAAGGAGGGCTGGCGCTCTATTGCCAAAGGAAAGGAGCATTGTAGCACTCTGTRTAAGGCTATTCAAGAGCGCTCGCACTTTGTTAACATAGGGACAAGGGCGCCAGGTTCAAAAACTCCCAAAAATGTCAAAAATTCCAAAAATTGCAGTTCAATTTCGACAATTAGGCTGGGTGTGATGGGGTAGGGAGCCAATCAGCTCATGAAACCAATCAAAAGAGGAGTGAACCAGGTCTGAAATGATCAAGGGGTAAAACAAGGTCTATGAGGAGAAATCAAAACAAGAAGTTTCGATTTGAGGACTCCCAGTGGAGTCACCAGTTTCTGTTGTAGGAAAATTTCCCTGCGGACAGATAGATTGCCTCAAAGAGCTAGACCCTACTCTAAGATAGAAAGTGATTAACATGGACACTGACTTCCTTTCGAATCTGTCCAAACTAGCACATGAGAAGGAAGGAGAACATCAGTACCTTTTTATCGATGTTTGTCCCTGCACACTCCAAATCGAGCTTCGAACTCTCGCTCCTCGCTGAGTCCTGTAGACAAACAAAGTACGACCGCTTACTACTCTATTGATGTTAGCTTGAAAATAGATCTATCTATCAATGATAGGTTCATGTGAGATCAGACACAAACTAGAAAGAAACAGGCCAAGCATGTCATATTGATGAGAATAATGACAGTAGTACTTACAATCGTAGATGCGAATGGGACGGCTTCGTCAAGTCCCCTTTGTCTAACCCTTGCTTGAAAGATCCAAAACCTGGATGATAGCAGCTTCACTGATCACTTCTCCTTTGACTGAATTTATGTTCCCTATGAGATCATAGGTTTGATGCTAGCAATTCTCCCCCTTTTCACCATCATAGAGCTTGCTTATATAGGTTAAGAGGATCTTAACCTCTTGAGTTATCTTTAGAAAAAGTTGAGGAACTTCCTCCTTAGATTAGGGATCTTCTGATGAAACCAAGAATTCAAATGCAACTACCTTCTAAACTTGAAGGATCCTCCCCTTATTCTCCTCAACGGGCCAACTACTACCTCAAATTAGGCAACGCTCCCTCAAAAGGGGCATCAAAGCATTGTATCACTCTCTAGGAAGCTTGAGGGAAGCACCAACACTCCAAAGGTGGATAGCGCTCCTTCAGAGGGGCAGACAAGTGTTATAATGCTCCCTGAGGCCTTATAGGGGAGTGCCAGTGCTCCTAAGGCTGATGTAGGGGAGCGCTCACCCTCAGAACCTTTGTTTAAGAGATCTTCTTAGATGATAAGAGTTCTTTGACTCCAGTTAACCAGTTCCCCTTCTCCAAATCAAGTGTATGAGATGTTTTAAGTGCCTCCTTAGTGTTTTTGTTATGGCAGTATGCTTGAACAACGTTTGTGACACTTGTGAACAACTTGCGACATTTGCGAAAGTTGTAAGGAAGATGCGACACTTACGACAATTGAGAGGAACATGCAACACTTATCCAGTTGAGTGATTTTGACGTATGACATGGAGTAGGCGCGAGATCCATCATTGGTAATCCAACAGTGCAGGTTAATCATGAATATGATCGAAGGGTCATCGTTTATTTTCATGATTAATAAGTTCAGTTACAATTCAGTTAGAAAATCAAATCATGGTTCTTGATCGGTTGGTGATACAGTTGCTGAGAATTTTTTTTCTTTTCCCAAGGAGAGTTGAGGTGTAACTGATGAGGCTGACGAGTATAAAAGGTGAGATGCAACGACTGTGTAAGGTTGGCTATTCTAATCGAAACAATGAGGTGAACTGTAAGAAGGTTAAAATGAAAGAATGTAGAGCATGAGATAAAAATTAGAGATGAGTAACATTCACCGAATAGACATAAGCAAGAGAAGAATAGAAAAATAGCATGTAGTAAAGAAAAACTGCAGAACAGTTTTTGAACTAGAGAAGAATTGCAGAACATTAAAGAAGGGGTAAGAATTGAAATACATGTATTGTTTGTTTGTCAATCAATTATGCATAATCAAGGAGGAAGGGTGGTGCTAGGGAGGATTGTGGTCCTCTGATATTTAATTTGGTGCTTGAATATTGGAATTTGTATCTTCCATCTAGTTGTTCCTATAAAAACAAGGTGGCAGGGTGGTGCTCGGGAAAACGCAGGGTTTTCTGTATACAAGTTGGTGCTTGTATAAATCTATTTGGTGATGGAATATTTAGGGAGTTGGGGCTTCCTTATAGTGGGTGCTAGAGAAACCAGAGAGTTTGTGCTCTCAACAAGTTGGATCTTGTAAAATAGAGGTATTAGCCTCACTTTGGGTTGGTGCTCAAACATAGATGATGTTCAAAACTTAAAAGACTTCCTATCATTTTGAAGAAGAAGAGGTTTTCTCCCTTTATGGGTTTCCTCATGAAAATTTGTCTCTATGTATATCTTATGTGTGATTGATGCTCATTATTTATGTTCATATGATGTATAATATTGATGGTCACTTGATGAAAGATTAAAAATGGTTTAATAGACTTAAAATTGTTTAAGCACAGTAACAACTGATTCACCCCCTCTCTCAGTTGTCTTATTAATTTCAACAATGATATCCCATTTATATGGGATCAACACATCGAAGAAGATTTCTATTCATTGAAACAATATCTCAATAAATCTCCCTTGATTATTCCCCCAAACTTTGACAGGGATTATATCTTGTAACTATCAGACTCAAAGGTGTCATCCGTAGCAGTTCTATTCTAGGTTGGTGATGATGGGTGCAAGTATGTCATTTACTACATCAACAAAAACCTTTCAAGGCCACCTTTGAAATACAATCACGAAGAGAAATTGGCCATGAAGGTTGTCCCTGCAGTCCAAAAAATGTAACATTATAGCTTTCTTCGAACTATAAAATCCATGGTATACTCCAATCCTATGCAGTACTTACTTAGTCGATGTCACATTAATGACAAATTTTCCCGATGGATTGTAATCCTTCAAGAGTATGATTTGGAGTTCACAAATCCTAAAATAAAGAAGGCCCTTGTTCTCGCAAAGATGATTGTCAATATTCCATCAAGCTCCAAAGACACCCTCATCAATGAGAATTTCCCATATTAACATTTTTTCTTCATTTCATCTAAAAACCCATGGTATTGAGACATCATCATGTACCTACGCACACAAAAAATTGTTCCTCATCTCTCTTGAGATGATCTCTGACATATCCACCATCCAACCCCTTGATATATCCTCATCGAAGATGTTCTTTATCATAGGGGGGAAAACACCATACTCCGTCACTACCTCATCATTGAGGAAGCAGAGAGAGTATTGAATGATTTCCACAATGGCGCTTGTGGAGGACACCTCTCTGGTATGGCCACCGCTCAGAAAGTGGCCAGGGATGGTTATTTATAGCCAAATTTATTTCATGACTACATCCATGTAATTAAACACTATGATAAATGTCGATTATATGTTCATAAGGCCAGAACACCACCAACTTCCCTACACCTCGTTATCACCGTAGGCCCCTTTTGCAAATGGGGTATTTATTTTATGACCTGCAACCCCCAATTCAACAATGTGCACAAATACATCGTAGTCACAATCGAATACTTCACCAATTGGGTCGAAGCTATGCCTATGTTCAACATCATGACTGATACTGAAAATCGATTCTTATTTAACCATGTCATCACTCGTTTTGGTCTAGCTTGTGTAGGATCATGGAAAACAATTTGAGAACAAAGTATTCATTGATTTATCCTCCAAGTTAGGATTTAATCATGAATTCGCTTCACCGTACTACCTGGAGTCTAATGGACAAGTTGAGGGAGTCAAAAAACTTCTCAAAACCATGTTGTAGATAACTGTGGACAAGAACAAAACCAATTGGCATCAAATTTTGTTTTTGGCATTGTGGGCCTATCGCACGATAGTAAAAAAACCATGTGATTTCGCTACTTCAAATGCAGGGATGCTCCCAATCTAATTTTTTTTTTTTAAACGAACTATTTAGAAAAATAAATGTTCTTTCACTAAACAATTCTAAAGATAAAACACTGTTTTGTAACTAAAAGACACTCAAAGCAAGAGATCAAATATTTCAAAAGAACACAATCTAAAACAAAGAAAATAAGGATAAAAGAAGATTCAAATACTGTCAAGAAGACTGTAATCAGACTATAATTAAACCCAAAATTTACCCCAAAACCATATTTAAGATCTGGGTAAAGAGAAACATGGTCACTCAAAAGATTTCTCAGAATTGTCGCAGGTCATAGTGTGAAACAATGTGACGTTTAGGTATCGTCGCAAACAGAAGAAGGACATAGTGTGATGAAATCACACTACTTCTCACAATAGGGTGCAATGAAGGTTGAAACTTGAGAAAAAATAAAATGATGGTAGGGTTTTTTAGTGAACTTTTAGGATCTGAGAGTCAACTTGGATCACCCAGTGACTTAGAGAATGAAAAATCAACAAAAGAAGGCAAGAAAAAAGTAAAAAGAAGAAAATACAAAAAGAGGATGTTCCCTAGTATGGTCGCCAACTTTGTTACTGGAAAAATTGGTAAGTGATAACATGAACTAATCTCCCTAATTTCAACAAGAAATTAGAACAAAACATGACATGATACAAAATTCTCCTTAGATTTCCATTATAATGTATACCAGTTCAATGAGGGATAAACGACATACCATTTTAATGTTGTTTGATCCTTTCTAGTGTATTCCTTGCTCCATATCAAGGTTTGAGGGATGTTGAACCTGTTGAGAAACACAAACAACAAAAGAGAGAGAAATGATATATATATTGCATTGAAACCTATGCATAAGATCAAGGAGTTATGCAATAAAAATGGAGACACTTTTATAGGAAAGAAATGTATTACTATATTATATTGATGAAAGTGGAGAATACAAACTATGACTTGATGTTGCAAGGTCCCTTTCGATGGCCCTTTTCCTCAACACACACCTTTTCTCCAATTCTTTTGATGTAGAGTATACACATCATGACTTGGAAAGCTAAATAAATGCTATCACAAGCACAATCTTCAGCATAATTATTCATACATAAGCCAACCTAACTCTTACCATGAGAGATCCATCCTTATCTAGAGTGAATAGGAATGGATGAAGGGATTAGGATGATCCCACTAAATCAAATAAGTGAGTGAGATACAAAATGATTGGAGGCCACTTCATGCTTTCGAAGATTCCATTCTAGAACCTTCGAGAAATTCTTCTTTTTCCTTGTTTAAACATCTTCGCACCCTCAACAATGAGCAACCTGTGACGACATCATAGGCCACTGTGGTGCAACATGTGATGATTTGGAATCGTCTCACCCTTAACATTGGGAAAGGTGCAACAATCTTTCTTGATAGGGTTTTTCAATAAGGAAAATATGGTTCCACCTCTCATGGAAAGTCTTCTTTCTTCAATAGCCTCCAGGGAATAGGGAAAATGATCTTTCTTCTAATAGGCGATACACATATCATCAATGGTCACGGGGATGACAAAAATAATGTGTAACAATCTCCCATAATAGTATTAAGTGTCCAAAACATGGGTCATTACCCTTATACATAAATAGTACAAAAATGTGGGTCAGGCCCATACATAACATCAAGAACCTATAGTTCCTCTAACTCTAAAAAATCTCTCATGAGAGGGTCTTTTGGTGGCTCCCTACCAGGACGAGGCACCCCTCTCTCCAGGGCCAAGTGCCCTATCACAACTATGTCAACCATAGTAGCATGAAATACCAAGACCTGCCACTTAGGCCTACCCCCCATGCACTTCTATAGGACCTCATCCTCCTGGATTTGAGGCCAATGTGCCTCATGTACACCCTATAACACTCGATTAAACCTACTCCATAATTCATCCATCTCACGTACAAAATATGTAGCAACATCTCCAGTTGGGGAATGAGATGGAATTGCCTTGGGATCATCCTGATGATGGTAGATTCCCACCCTTGCCTCACCCTCCTGAGCCCCTCGGGCCTCGGCATGGGAAAAATCAATGTCCCATCCTATCGGGCCAACATCTACATAGACAAATGAATAAGCGATCCATCAATACTATGCATATAAATTAAACTAAAATCCATCAAAATACAACAACATGTACACAAAGACTCACCTTGATGGTCCCACACCTCCCCAGGAGGAAAAACCATGTCTAGATCTTGTCGATAGTCCATAACAACATATGGATACTCTAGGATGATCTTAGAAATTACCTCCATATCCACTCAAAGTTCGTCATAAAGTGATGGCTTGCCTCCCCACTTATGTGGCGAGCCAAGATATGTGCCCACTACACAAAGCAAAACTATCGAATGGGGTGGTTTCTGTAAGATCACCTGGGGACGTAGTAATACTACCCTCTCCAGACAAAAAACTACAGAGCATGGATCCAAATGTGAAATCCCCAGATTTCATTGCAATACATTAGTCAAACTATGACACCATACATGCATGCATCACTTTCTCCCACACAAACCTATCTCCATCCAAGAATCTCTCCACTATTTCAAGGTGCACATCGTAAATAAAATGGATCTCCAGTGACCCATAGATATGTATCACCATGGAACATACCATTTTTTTCAACAAAGAGTTAATGGCTAGCAATATCATCGAATCACTAGTCAACGAATCCTCATTCAAGCAGTGGTGTTGTGACATATCGAACACCGTCACTCCACTTAAAATACGAGGTTGAGAATTAACTATGTACCCCTAAAAGGGAGCCCTATAAAAAATTATAGGTCCACATGAGTCAAAAATCAGACCTCCTGTCCACGAACAATAAAATCCTGCATATCAGGTCTCCACAAAACCTCCTCTTGTGACCTCATAGGAGCATAATAAAAAAACTTCGACAACCCAAAGCTGTCTAGCTACCATTGGATGCACACATTGCCTTGCACATCTCCCCGAAGATGCTCCTAATCCATTTCTTGCCAGTGAATTGACATCCTTGTATGGCATCTCTCACCTGCATTCAACGCGAAAAGAACTTAGTTAGCCATAATCTTGAAAATACCAAAAATCATCATTCAAAAACCAAATTTTACAAATAGGTCGATTGTCACTCCAGCAATTGCTCACATTGACATGAAAATGCACATTTATCTATGCAACTATCCATCCAATGGTCACGCAGTATTGCATGATTGTTTCATTAACAACTGCGCAAGCCTACGTGACTTTCCACTTGACAGTCGTGCTAAGTTGCATAGGAGTAATTGACACAGTCGTGCATACCTATGTGAGACTCTCTCAATTTCTCCCAAGCATTGTGCATGAGATATTATATTATACTTGCATATACCTACATAGGTATATTCCAATCACCTACAAAATCTCCCTATCCACTCATAAATATGACTACATGACCCCCATCCCCAAAATCTAAAAATTCAAAAAATACGGGAGGTGTCAATCACTTACCAGGATCTCTTGTTGGTTGAATCCAATCACCCACAACCTCTTAAATCTAGAAAATATGTCCACAACATGCTCGAGATCAAACACCATAGGTAAAAATTAGGTGGCATAGTGGGCTCCACGCCTATATACATGCCTGTCTCCCAAACTTTTGAGCACCCATACAGGAGCCCAAGAGCTCCATTTTTTACATGATTTATGACAGTACAATCCTGATACTCCCATATAAACATTACTATTTTGTATTTTGTATGTCATTCTTAGGTCCCATGGGGCTATCACCAAAACCCTATGCATAGGTATTCATGCTCGCTATCATTTTTATCAAATAACTGTCATATTTTCTTTATTATCAGGTAATTTTCACGTTGAGTATTTGGTTTTTGTGTGCAGGTAATTTTTAAGCATAATCACATCCCATATAGTTTTGGCCATCATATGTCCCCTATATGTATATGTTTTAAAAATGGCATGTAATTAATCGCTCTGCAAACAATCACATTAACCAATATCACCCTTTGACATATACCTTCATGTTCACAAACACTCAACTTTGCAGTACCTTCACCTCCATTTCATCCTATTACTATGGGTCGATATCATTCCCACCTACATGAGTTGTCTCACATATTTTTCCCTTTGGAAAATCAACACTCACACTATTCCTACCTTCTAGGATCGGGATTCCTGATAGTTTTTAACTTTCAATAAAGAACCTAATACTTATTCTCATGATATTACTAACCTTCCCATTTCAAACTCCCAAATCATGTTGTTCTAGTTATATTAAATGCACCTCCACATTTTCATTTATCCCTCCACCTCATCCAACATCAATTGACCATATGCAAATTCATATTTTTCCCATTTACATAATACTGAAACCTACCAATGGGGCCCTCACCTTCCATCATCCAACTTCCCAATAATTGAACCCCAACAAGGCCAAGCCATCATTCATTGGGGCACCCAATTGTGTATGTGTATTATCCAACCCAAATTATTCTTTATTCATTTGGTAATTGCATAAAGTACCTTTTTATTCCCAAAAAGTATGTAGGTTTTTTCTATCTATCACAAGCGATGTTGTTTTTTACCTCAAAAATAAATCCATGTCTCCCTTGGTTGGGGCATCTAATATTTACAACCATATTTGCAAAATAATTTTTTCAGTGGCCAAACCTGGAGCATCCCAAACACACTTGTCCCAAATATTTGTGTTTTAACTTGTTTCCCATCTCTTTACAACCTTCTCATCTCAACACATTTTATCCCAATATTTGGTCATCCCTTTGATACCAGATTTCATTTTGCAGTTGTTTCCATTCACCACCAAAACCCCAACCAAGAGGAGTTTTTGTGTCTCATGCATTCTAAACTTTGTTCATGTTACCAATTAGTCCACCTTACTACATATCAGTACCTGATACCATCTTTGATCAATTGATTCCAAGGAGGCCTTCACTTCTTGCAATTGCACCTCCCTACCTGTTGTCATCAATGCCAATTTTTAGGAAAATGGTATTATCTTGACTCTCATTACCATTTCAATGAGGAGTATGAGATGGAACAAAAATAGTCCTTATTGATTTTTGATTCCGTTGGCCCCCATAACATTCGACCTCAACATAGTTTCATGTTACGATGGGTCTTACTATGTGACCATTGTAGTTCTCAGTAGCAACCGAAGACCTATGAATTTGATAGGCCATCAATGCCTCCAAGTCATGTAAATTTCACATAGTTGTTCATTCCTTGATTCATAGCTACTTCACTCATCAAAACTATCATTTTCCATTATTGATGCCCCTAAGGGTGCTTCAGATCTCCACTTCATCAAAATATTTCAGTTACAGTTATAAATTTCTTGTTTCATGACACGAGCATGGGGCATGCCCACCGCATTTGTAAAATGTCTTTATTCATTTTTAGAGAAAACTTGGTTCGAATAATTTTCCCCTCTCCCTCTGACAGACCACCTTGACAGTTCCTCTTTATATTATCTCCAATTATTTTAGACAATGACATCACAGGAAAAATAAAAAATGATGTATTTTGACTATATGTATGCTCCTAACCTCACACACCAGGGGGCATTTGTTATCAACAAAAAATAGCTCACAACAATATAGCTGATGGCCGAAGAAATTACTAGTGAAACACACCAAACAAAATACCTCCAACATTAACATGATTCATTCAAAAAGTTACAAAATTGTACAAATGGTTCCTTAAATTTATGCATAGTCTCCCAAATTCCTTTATGTGCACATTTGCGTAGGATAACACTTCCAAATTCACACAAATTGTGTGGATTGTGTGACTTTCCTGAAAGAAACTCACACAAATGCATAAAAAATACATTTATGATTTTGGTCAGGTCTCACCCACTTCCATATCGGGTGTACCATGACAAGATGCCCAAATCCAGGTCTAAATATAGCCTTGGGGCCATTTAAGGACTAGGGAGGTACCTACATGAGGGCCCATATTCACACTAGAAACTATTTCTTTTTAAATATTGTATGAGTCCTATAAATACAAGATTGAGGTATTCACCAAATTAAGAGTTTATATGTATTTTTATGCTGTTGGAACTACTCCTTGAGAATCCATCTTTCTCATAGAATATTTTTAACATCCATAACAAGATCCATTCTTATCAACTCTTGAGAATCTTGGTAGGTAATTCTTCACCATTGTAATTTCATTGTAAGAAGAGAAGGAGATCTATGTTTGGGACCTCAAGGGCCCTCCCAAGGAGGAACATGGAACTCATAAGTTCCCTATATTTCTCCAAGGTGTTATAAATAAAAATCCTATCCATTAGTAGCTATCTCTTGTTCTTATTTTTAGTTTTTCATTTTCCATTCATGCATGCTTAGATTTGTTATGTTTCCATTTTATTTCTTATTTTATTTACTTGTTGGTCCACTAACCAACTAAAAATCTACTATGGTATCTTGCTAGCTTGAAAAGGTATCCTAAGTGATGGTTTTCTGCTCACCCAAGTGGAAAAATCAACATAACACTTGCTTCTTTGCAAATGAAATATTTCCACCAACTTAGGATCTATATAACTATGAATATCTCCAAAATAAATTAAAATAGATATAAATTTATCATTGATCTTACCCTGCGAAAAATATTCACTCTTTCACCTCTGTGAGGGAAATCTCTGTACATGCGATCTCCCTCACAATCCAAAAATTTAATAGGTTGTTGCCTTGGATTTTTTCCCAATGTTTCTGTCATTTTGGGTTCATTTTGAGCTGGCTACCCCAAAAAATTATTGTTGAAGAATGATGGATTGTACCCTTTCTTCCTCTACTCCATATTACCTTTCTTATTGTATTCCCAAGAATTTTTGAAATTTGGTCTTCCTTTATGATGATCATAGAGGTCTTCCTTTATAATAAGTTGGTGCTTTCTTATTGTATAAGTTATGTAATTATGCAGATCATTAATAAAATATAAACATTGTTGCATGCAGGCCAACCATGAAAAAAGAGTGATGGGGGACTAAGATTCCACATGGTTGGGTAAGGGAGGAGGATAAGTGTGTGGGCCTAGGGGCTAAGCTAGGGGGATTACCTGAAAAGGGGATAATAATTTATTATTATTTCTTGAAGGCTAAGGTGGACATGTTGAGTGTTGTCCTAAGTTCCTGTAAAGGGAACATATGAAAAATGGAGTGCATGCAGCTCCAGGAAGACAGGTGTCGACCTGGGTGCATGTAGTTAAAAGTTGAAGCATCAAATGTGTTGGGGGTTCACAGTTCATTCTTCCATCCTCCACCTGATTCTCTTTTCCATTCCCCATCCTTCGTGAATTCCATTTAGCTCTACGATCAACCTCTGTGGTGATTCCTTGTCACACACACTGAAACTAGTGGAAAAATTGTGAACTGAGTTGTGTCTCCTATGAAGTCTGATCACCCTGTAAATGTCTAAACCATTTTTCCTCTGCATATACCTCTGCATACCCACGCACAGTGAGAACCCGTGTGTTGAAATTACTAAGTCAACTGAGAGGGGGGGTGAATTGGTTGACATTGTGCTTAAACAATATTATGTTTATTAAAACATTTTTTAAACTTCACCAAGTGACCATCAAGATTATACAAGATATGAACAACAAAAATAATAACCATCAATCATACATATGATATACACAAAGACAAATTTTCACGAGGAAACTCATAAAGGGAGAAAACCTCTTCTTCTTCTTCGAATGATAGGCAGTCTTTTATGTTCTGTACATCATCTATATTTGAGAACCAACTCAAAATGAGGCTACCACCTTTTTTTTACAAGATGCAACTTGCTAAGAGCACCAACTCTCTGGCTTCTCTAACACCCACTAGAAGGAAGCACCAACTCCCTGAGTTTTCCAACACCAACTGGATGAAATTACCTACTTCCACTTATACAAGAACCAACTTGCATACATAAAACTCTATGTCTTCCCAAGCACCACCCTACCACCCTATTTTCTAGACACAACTAGATTCAAGCTACAAATTCCATTATTCAAGCACCAACTTGAATAATAAAGGACTACAGTCCTCCCTAGAACCTCCCTAATTATAAATAAATGATTGATTAACCAACAATACAGATATATCAATTCTTACCACTTCTTCTCTGTTCTACAATTCTTCTCTGCTTCACTATTCTTCTATTATGTTCATACTTGGCTTGAATTGTTGTCGCATTCTATATGTTCTTTCTCTACTCCTCTCATTCTCTTTGGTATGTGTACATTCTTCTCTCTTCATCTTTTCTGTTCTGTTCAGCTTCTGTTTCTCTTCTATGAGTTTGATCTGACACTGTGCATACTGTGATATTCCTTTCTCCCAGTTCAAATCATTTTTTAGTGAGAAAAACCAACCTCACTCAGTCACAAACTTTGTCTTTTATACAAATGAATCAATTTCGTTACACCTTGCATCTCCAAGAGAAACTTCCAAGTGACAAAATTGCCAATCACCTAAGAACTATGATTCAGTTCTGCTAACTGAATCATAACTGATCAATAATTAGTGAAGTGTAATAGTAACCCTTCCATAAAAATAATGATTAATCAACATCATTGGATTAAATCCATAGAGACTTTTTGACCTTTCAAATATGTTCCTCGTGAACTTTACCTACTCGAACTAGCACCAGGCATGTTTCTCCCACATGCCCACTAGTTGTGACCTTACGCTAACCAAAGAGTCGTGTCACGATTTCACATTTCAGGTGATCATCTATGAGTCATCTCAATTTTCCCAACTCATGATATCCAAAATGAATCTTAGCAACACTAGCTCCTTCCTCTATTCTCTCTCCACGTAACCACTGGTTGTCACCACAGGCCAAACATTCAAGCGCTTCATGATTTCACATATCATGAACTCCTGCTATGAGTTGCCTCAAAACTCCCACCTCACAAAACTCTGAAATACTTCATATCATATCAACGGTCGAGATATCTCCCTCTAATCAACGGTTGCGATCAAAATCAGAATTTCATGTGTTGGGCATTTGGATGTGAGTCAACCCTGACTCTCCTGACTCCCGATATCCGAAATACTCTAGATCAACGATCCACATCCCTTTGTGATCTAACGATCCATATCTTATCATGATTTCACATTTCGAATGTTTTAACATGAGCCAACCCTGACTCTTCTAACTCTCGATATCCGAAATACTCTTAGATCAACAGTCCACAACCCTCTATGATTTAACGGTCCAGATCTTATCTCGATTTCGCATTTCATGACTTCAAAGGTTAGAGAACCTCCTTCCTTTGAATCTTCAATCAAATAAATGTTGATCTCTCACCACATGTCCTCTGGATTCAACGACTCATATCTCATCGTGCTTCACAGAATTGGAGGATGGATCTCGCCCATTATCCTCTTTGAAGTTATACTGGATTCGACGATTGTTTGTCCTTGTCACTAAGATCTGACAACTGAGGTCTAATCCCCTCCTCTGTGCTCTTTTGAGTGTCCTCTCTATTTGTATCCTCCATGTTGTTATTTCCATCAATATTCTGAGTGTCATCGTTTTTTTTCTTTCCATCAATGACAAGCACATTCTTTTCCTGAAAAACATGCCAACAATCTCCCCTTTGACATTGATGGCAACCCTGAAAGGTTGCACCCTGCACTGTTATGATTTTTTCTTCAACTGTAGCATCCAGAGAATTAACCACAACTTCCACAACTTTTCTCCCCCTTTGACATCAATGTCAAAGAACACATGCTCCCCCTGAGCTGTTACAATACTTACAAAAAATACAACAAATATTCAATAAGTACTCCCCCTGAAAAGGGGAACAAATTAGATGAAAGAACATATGACCCCCAACTTGTGACAAAGATATTCAAATGGTGACATTGCTAATGGTTTAGTAAATATATCAGCTATCTGTTATATGGAAGGAATATAATTCAACTGAACAACTCTGTTTGTAACTTGTTCTCTGAGAAAATGGTATTTTATTGGTATATGATTAGTATTTGAATGAAGTAAAAGATTCTTGGAGACACTAATGGCACTGGTGTTATCACAGTGAAGTGGGATGGGATCAGTATAAGTTACCTTCAAATATTCAAGAGTTTTTATCATCCATAAAATCTGAGTGCAACAAGTAGCAACAACAATGTACTCTACCTCTATAGTTGATAAGGAAATAGATCCTTGCTTCTTACTAAGCCATGCTACTAACGAGTCACCCAGGAAGAATGCACGTCCACTGGTGCTCTTTCTCTCATCCACACAATTTTCCCAATCAACATATGAATAAGCAGTTAACTAAAAATTCTGATTTCTAGGATACCATAGACCATAATTCATTGTGCCCTTTAAATATTTGAATATCCTCTTGACGGATGCTAAATGAATTTGTTTAGGAGAGGACTGATAACGACCTACCATTCCAACAAATTGCATTATATCAGGACAAGATGTTGTTATGTACAGAAGACTTCCTATCATTGATCGATATGTTCTTTGATCAACATTAGGTGAAATATCATCTTTGCTAAGATTGCAACCAACCACCATAGGTGTACTCACCAGAGAGGAATCATCCATCTGAAACTTCTTCAATATCTCTTTCAAATACTTTTCTTGAGAGATAAATATCCCTACCAAACTCTGATTTATTTGTAAACAAATAAAATATGACATTTCTCCTATCATGGACATCTCAAACTCTGTTTGAATGGAATTAGCAAACCACTGAACATCATGATTATTGGTACATCCAAAAATAAAGTCATCTACATAAACCAAAACAACTAATAAATCATCACCTTCAGACTTAATGTATAGATTACTGTCAAAAATACCTTTCTTGAACCCTTTGTCCTGTAGAAATTTGTCCAGCCTATAATACCAGGCTTGTGGTGCCTATTTCAGTCCATATAAAGTCTTTTTCATCTTGTAGACATAGTTATGATTATCTATCATTGAAAATCCTTTATATTTCTCCATATATACTTCTTCCTCTAGATCTCCATTAAGAAATGTTGACTTAACATCCATCTAATATACTTTAAAGTTCTTATGACATGAATATGAAAGAAACATTCTGATGGCTTCGAATCTTGCCACTGGTGCAAAAGTTTCATCAAAATCCCATCCTTCAACTTGTGCATACCCTTTACAGACCAATTTGGTTTTATTCCTAACAATTTTTCCTTTTTCATTCATTTTATTCTTGAATGCCCATTTGGAGCCTATTACATTCTTATCTTCAGGTCTAGGAACTAGCTCCCAAGTGTTGTTCTTCTCAATCTGATCAAGCTCTTCATTCATAGCTCTAATCCAATCATCATGCTTGCTTGCTTCATCAAAATTTTTAGGTTCAATTATATATAGGAAATAAATATGAGATTGTTCTGAGTCTTTAATAAATTTCCTTCTTGTCTGAACTCATTTATTCATCTCTCCAATTATCTCATTTTCAGGATGATTCTTTCTAAAAATTCCGAGAGGTGGTTTTGTTTCTGTCTGCTTATTTGAGTTTTCCTGAGTATTTGTATCTTCCTCTGAATCAGAGTCTTCTCTTTCTGATCCTTGGACTTGTTCATCTTCAACTTCAACTATATCTTATGTAGTTGATTCAACACTGCTTACATTTTGTATCAAGATTTCTTCATCAACTTTTATGTCGATACAATCAACAAATTTATGTAGCCTCTTGTTATAGCATATGTATCCTTTACTATTTGTATCATAACCTAAGAAGATAACTTCATCATCTCTGTCATCATATTTGCCAAGATTTTCATCATTATTCTTGATATAACACTTACTCCAAAAAAAATTAAAATGCTTGATTGAAGCAGGTCTTCTAGACCATAGTTCATAAGGAGTCTTGTCACTATGTGGCCTAAGATGATATTTGTTAAGAATATGTACAACTATATGAATTTATTCCACCCAATATGTCTGAGCAATATTCCTTTCATTCATCATTGATCTTTCCATTTGTTGAACTGTTCTATTATTCCTCTCAACTAATCCATTTTTTTGTGGAGTCCTTGGAATAGTGTACTCTCTTTTGATCCCATGTTTATCATAGAACTCTTTGAAGTTACATGAATTAAACTCTCCTCCTCTATCATAACTTACTAGCTTCGATCTTTTTCCTGTTTAATTCTCAGTCCGAGCCTTAATCACTTTGAATTTTTTTAATGCTTCAGATTTTTCTTTCAAAAAGGAAACCCATGTTAGTCTAGAATAATCATCAATAATAAACATGAAATAGTTTTCTTTTCCCATACCTTGTTTCCTTGATGGTACACATAAATCCATATGTACTAATGATCAGGGGATCAAATTTTGCCCAAAAATTCAAAGTGCTCAAAATCTCTTCAAACTGGACAAGAGCGTAGACCTCGTCGTTGCGAACCCAACGCAACTCATTTCATCTCAAACAGACGTCGGGAGCAAGAGATATCACAATCTGTTCGGAATGCCAAACAGGCAAAAAAAGGATGCTGACTGTATAGTCCGTATAGGCTGACGTGGCAGGGCCGTACGTCCGTATGCTGACGTGGCAGAGGTGATGTGGTTGGTAGTTGGTCGAATAAGTGGAATGTGACACATGGCATATTTTTTATCAATGGTAAGGTGCCACGTGGCCCAGTCATGGGCTGCCACATGGCACCCCTTTATTGGCTGTTCGGTTGTTTATTAAAATTTTATGGAGTCTGTGGGATTCGAACCCTGGACCTCCCCACCATGTAAATCCTTCACAAATCCACCTGACCATTGCACCACCGCTTGTTCCTTATTGCATATATGGGTTGGTATATATTTATGTTTGGTTTGTGTAATCGTTGGCGGGGGGGGTCGGGTCGAGGCTTAGCCCCGACCTGTGGTTATATTATTCATTACATGTAACCGTATATATATATATATATATATATATCGCGCGGGATTTTCAAAACCATAACCAAAGCTCCGGTCGTATGGAATCATATGACCCTGTTGTATGTGAATTGGTTTAAAAGTTTTCAATGGTCCGCGCGCCTGGTCCCATGGCGCCTTCCCATGTGACTTGGGTTTTAACCCCTAGCCTTTTTATATGTATATATGCGCAGCCGTATGGACGACTCACATGCCCAGGTGCTAGGCAGTTAGGGGCTGGCGCGCCCATAACCATCCTACAGTTCGCACCATTGGCGTGGTTGCGCCCGGTGCTGGGTTTTCACGCTTTAAATTACGTGTGTGCCAGGTTCATGACACAAGGGTGCGTTTTGTAGATGTAGAGATAGCAAGATTGAAGGGGGGACTTCCAGGAGGCCTAAATTCTTCGTTTTTTGATCGATTGAGGTCCCAAAAAATCCCAGCTAGGGGTTTTTGGACGCTCTTAAGCCATTGGAGCAGTCTGTTGGTCAGTTTGAGCATTGTAAGGCATGTTTTTGAGCACTTTGAGCAATTAATAATAATGATCCATAGGAAGTTGGACCAGGAGATGTAGCCCAAGAGAGGGGTGAACTCCTTTATCAATTGTTGTGTTTATGTGCTTATGTTCATTGATTATGCTGCTATTTATTTTTATCTTGAATGAGTAATCCATTAATTAATGTGTCGGAAAGTTGATCCATTTTCTTTTAACACATAAAATTTACTTGCAAATAATTTCAAGATTTCAAGTCTTCATTTTTAGATCAAGTTGGTATCAGAGCACTGGTTTTTGAAGACTTTATTGTTTCCAAGTGTTTTGTTTCTGATGCTCACAAGGTTGAAACTCACAAGGGGAGAAGGTCAACTTGTGGAGCCAAGTTCTCATCCTTCAAGGAGGAAGCATATACAATCACTGCAAGTTTCAAGGAGGCATTCACCAAGTATGGCTCATGAAGAAAGTCATGAACGTGTTCCTGCAGAAGATGAAGATCTCAAAAAGGCTGTCATGGAGATGAGAGAGATGATGAAGATCTTGATGGAAAGGAATATATTGTCGCAAGGTGAAGGTTCCAACCCTTAAAGGCATAAGGGAAGAAGTGGTGACAAAACTCCAAACGGAAATGGAGGGAATGGTGTTTCTCCACCACCCTCTCCTCCATCTTCTTCTTCTTCTTCTTCTTCTTCTACCAGTTCAAGACCTCTTCCGAATTCTCCAAAGGGACATGGTAAAACTCCTTCACAAATTCCTTCATTAAAGCTTGATATAAAATTTGAATTGCCAATATACAATGGAG
>ML780835.1:1010114-1034110 GCA_009831015.1 Picea engelmannii
TCAATCTGCGTGGGGAGGCTGGTCAAAGACCTAATTGTGCCCTAAAGAGCCCCTTTTCACATCCAAAAGAGGTTGCATAATAACCCAATGCTTGGCTATAAAAAGCCATGAATGACCACCATTTTCTCAAGGAATTCTTCATATTGTTATGATGCTGAGATTGCTAGAGACCTCTTCTTTGGTAATACACATTGTAAGCTGCATTTCATAAGCTATTCACCCCTCTCTTGTGTGAATAAGCTTGGAGTTCTTTCATCCACATTTCATCTTTTCTTTGTAAGGAAAGCAAATCAGTTGAGGGCCTCAAGAGCCTTCCATTGGAGAGGGAAGGGACCTAAGTCCTCTTTCTCCTTTGTGTATCTTTGGATTTCATCTATCAGACCAGCTAATACATTGGTGATATTGGTCCATTGTCATTTGTTTTTATTTTTATTTCCATGCTCATAGTTTCATTTAGTTTTTATTTAATTCTTGTTAATAGCTTAGTTGTTTTCTTTCTAACCTTTTACATCACAACTGTCATGACTAGCAGAGCCCAACTAGGCATGTAAGCACTTGCTTTTTGCTCACACATCGACGAAAAGAGTGCAAACACATGGGCTGCCATGTGGCACCCCTTTATTGGTTGTTTGGATGTTTATTGAAATTTTATGGAGTCCGTGGGATTCGAACCCCGGACCTCCCCACCATGTAAATCCTTCACAAATCTGCCTGACCATTGCACCACTGCTTGTTCCTTATTGCATATATGGGTTGGTATATATTTGTGTTTGGTTTGTGTAATCGTTGGTGGGGGGGTCGGGCCGGGGCTTAGCCCCGACCCGTGGTTATATTATTCATTACATGTAACCTTATATATATATCGCACAGGATTTTTAAAACCATAACCAAAGCTCTGGTCGTATGGATGCAAATCATATGACCCTATTGTATGTGCATTGGTTTAAAAGTTTTCAACGGTCCGCACGCCTGGTCCCATGGCACCTTCCCATGTGACTTGGGTTTTAACCCCTAGCCTTTTTATATGTATATATGCGCGGTCGTATGGATGACTCACGTGCCCAGGTGCTAGGCGATTAGGGGTTGGCACGCCCATAACTATCCTACAGTTCGCACCGTTGGCACAGTTGCACCCGGTGCTGGGTTTTCACGCTTTAAATTGCGTGTGTGCCAGGTTCATGACACAAGGGTGCGTTCTGTAGATGCAGAGACAACAAGCTTGAAGGGGGGACTTCCAGGAGGCCTAACTTCTTCGTTTTTTGACCGATTGAGGTGCCGAAAAAGCCTAGCTAGGGATTTTTGGACGCATTGAAGCCATTGGAGCACTATTGGTCAGTTTGAGCATTGTAAGGCATGTTTTTGAGCACTTTGAGCAATTAATAATAATGATCCATAGGAAGCTGGACCAGGAGATGTAGCCCAAGAGAGGGGTGAACTCCTTTATCAATTGTTGTGTTTATGTGCTTATGTTCATTGATTATGTTGCATTTTATTTGTATCTTGAATGAGTAATCCCTTAATTAATGTGTCTCAAAGTTGATCCATTTGCTTTTAACACATAAAATTTACTTGCAAATAATTTCAAGATTTCAAGTCTTCTTCATTTTTAGATCAACTAACTAGAAATGTTTTTCTTTTGAAGTAATGTTCTTATATTTGAATTGTGTCCGAGTAAGATTTCCTATTTGGTAAGGTTTACAAATAGAATCATATGGATTTGATATCTTTGGAATCTCTTTTAATTCCCCATTGTTTTTAAACTTGACTATATGATCAAAATTTAGGTGTCCAAGTCTCCTATGCCATAACCAACTTTCATCATACGTTCCTAAGTGGAATTCTTCTTTTTCTTATTTTAACACATTATTATAGCAAGATTTGCCTCACCATAGCTATCTTGCACAGAGGGCCTTTTTCCATTTCCCTATGCAGATTTGTCATCCATTTTTTGATGAATTCAGAGATAAAAATACATTTTTTTCCACATATACGCACCCTATCTACTATACATCATGCGTATACACAGGCTACTCCACTATAGCCTGTGTACATTGGGATTTGTGCAAGAAAATACAAAACTGGAGTCGCATTTCCATGTCACGACAAGCGATCTCTGATCCTTGGCCTTCCATATACTGGAAACATTCTGACTCGTCCCTTCAGTTGCATTTTGAAGGTTATAAGAGCAAAATTCTAAGCTATGGAAAAGGAGGAGAAAGAATTCAACTTTGAGAGCAAAGTTACTCTGGAGAAATTACTTCATATTTAGTTTGCATACCTTTGTCCCTCAATTCTAAACATAGTGTTCATCCCCCAAGATCTTTCCCTATTGCTGAGAGAACCTCATTATCTCTTTCCTAGGAGCTTGTCTTTGGTGGAGGATTGAAGTGGTGGATGCCTAGTTGGAAGGAACTTGGTTTCTCGGTTTCGAACCATGTCGGCATGGAAGTTTGTAATGTTTTTGCTTCTGCTAATCATTTATTAATAGAAATACTCCTTTCAAGTCCAATTTGTGTCGTGAAAATATATGATTTTTATCCATGGGAATATTTGTAATGTTTATTAATGGATTATATTATCTAATGTGCTAACCCCTTTACATTATCACTATATACTTGCTCTGCTTGTTTGTTGAGAACTTGTTGCAGGTACAAAGATTTGGGTCAAAGTGCTCAATGGTGGAACATCATCAAATGTTGGAATGAGGTATGCTTCTTTCTTATCTCACTTGCACATTGGTTTATATATTATATGTTGGAATGGAATAGATTTCTACAGTCATACCTATCTGTTGTGGTTTACCCTGGCCATAGAGAGTTTTTCCCTCGTAACAGAATTGGCGACTCCACTGGGGAGAGATATTCTTTCTAAGGGTTTGAAGTACTTTTTCTCCTTTCCTTTCTCTTTTTCCTTTTTGGTTCTTATCATATCACTGCTTGACAGATTTTGTTCACTCTGGGTGTGAGTTTTTAGCCTTTTTCCCTTGCCTGGCCTTGTTTTAAAGCCTGTATGCGTCTTTTTCCTTGACAGTCGCGTATACACATTTGTTGTCTCATTGCAAGCTGCGTATATATGCACTTTTCTCCTGAACATTCATGTATACCACTTTACCTTGCTTGTTTTCTTGGTTTGGGGATTGTTGGGTGGGATTTGATGATTGTTGAGCCTTCTTAGGTCTCTGTTGCTCCTATTGAGTTTCTCTGGGTTGAAAAGAAACCTTTTTGGAGTTGAATTTTTGGGCATAGTCTTTCTCATCTTCTCGTTTTTTATTTTCCTTGTACTTTGGGTTGTTTTCTTGGTTGTTTGGTATTCTACTTGAGTTATTTCTTTTATACACAGTAGAATTTTATATATCAAGTTACTTATCATTCCATGAATTTTCTTTTTAGTGTATTGAAAATACAAAAAATTAGGCATTTTTCATTGGTTGGAATTTTTTGTCTTTGCATCTTTATCATTATCTTAGTGCGTTTAGTGAAAGATTGCATTTACTTCTGAATTGTAGAGTTGAAATTGAAAATTGCACTGTTTTTATACGCATGCCATTCCTTGAAAAGTTAAAGTTAGACTTTACATTATATTCATATTTATTTTCTTGCAGAGTCATAACATCATGAGTTTCTCTTCCACACCTTTTTGAGTAATCACGACCAATAAAATTTACGCTTTAAACTAAAACTGATTAGTCACGATTTTTTTTTTAGGGTGCACAAACTAGTCTAGGATTTAGTGCCTTGGAATAGGATTTTGTGAGTAAACTTCTCCAAGGAAATTAAATCAACATATGTGTCTAAGACAGGGAGTTGAGAAGTCCATTGTATAATTGGTAAGATCAGGAGGCTCCACTCACACCAGAGTTAATCATGAGGTCGCGGGAATTTAGTTGAAGGGATAACAGTTGGATACTCACCCATCGTTGGAGATATTTCTATGGATTTATTCATATTTGGGGATCTTTCTAGTACCCTTACCTCTGTGAGAGATGATGATTTCAAGGTTTAGGGATTTTCTACCATGCCTGTATGGTAATCCAGACTTACAAATGCTCGCCTGTTCATCGGTTATTCAATGGTTTATTAGCTGCTTGACTTAGGTATCTCATAGGTTACTTGAAGGGGTTATTCTTCTTGTACCATGGGTCAGATAGGGGTCAGACAACACACAACCTTTATGGAGGATTACCTCTCTGGGGGGATCTGACAGACTGGTTGTTAAGCCCATGAGGGCCCCTATAACTGAGTTTGTTACCTCCAAACTTTAGTGGGGAGTCTCAAGTCCCTCTTGGATGAGACATACCTTCTTTAGTGAGGGAGGCCACTCAACCACTTTAGCCCGTTTGCATGCATATTGGCCATTTGAATTTTGGTATGCTCTTTGACTACTAGTTGGCCTTAGGATATTTTTTAGTTTGTAGAGTCATAATCCATCATGGTGTCGGACCAACATCCCCACCATTCCCTTCGGTTGTTACATTTACCACCAAATTTCAAGTTCTTTCCTTCTAAAAGGTGTAGAGTTATTAGACATGGTACACACACATCCACCTTTTAGACTTGTGGTCCCACAAGGATGAGAATTGGATTTAGTCTTCATAACACTGGGACTTCTTCAACTCCAATACCCTCTATAGTTAATGGCATCCCTTTTATTTTTGCAAACTCTATAGTTGCAGTGCCAGAGGATTATACTCGTACTATGGTTCGGCCTGTAGTTAATGCTTCGTATCTCTATAGTTAATGGCATCCCTTTTATTTTTGAAAACTCTATAGTTGCAGTGCCAGAGGATTATACTCGTACTATGGTTCGGCCTGTAGTTAATGCCACGAATCCTTTTGGGGGTCTTGTTCATTTACCAGGTTACAATGTTCAGTCCATCTCTATGGCTTCTAACCCATTTTCCTATGGTATTCCTAACTTCACTTCGCAGTTTTCAACTGCTATACCAGCTTCTGGCCTTACCACTAGCATTGGACTTGGGGGCACTGCACCTCCTTACATTCCATTTCTATTTGGTGGTTCTCATATCCCTCAAACGAATCCTAATATAGTAAGTGTCCTTGGTTTTAACCCTGGTTCTAATCCTTTGACAGTTGGATGGAACAATCAACCTGACAGACAAGTTCCATCCTATATCCCTGCCTCCTTGGTGCCAATTCAAACCAATAAATTTGGCATGATGAATCCACTTCAATCCTCTTGGTTTTGACCCAGAGGAGGCCAGTCTTACACTTTAGGCATCCCCCAACCTATATCGAATCCGACTGGAGGCAATTTTCATAACCCTCATCAGAACATTCCTGCTGGAATGATGCCCAACCCACCTTATATGAATCTGCCTGAAGGAGGGCCTTATAATTCCAAACAGGGCTTTGGTTCTTACCAGAATCCTGGGTGGAATGTAGTTCCCAACACACAATATTTCATGGGAGGATGGGGCTAGATGTCGCAACCCCGTGTCCCTTTTTTGGCCATGCTTAATCTATCAGATTTGGCTAAGTTAATGAATGAACCGGTGAGTCATGATCCCACATGGCCCTCCATCCCCATCAATATTCCTTCAGACATCCCAAAGTTTGAATTTAAGAATGGAGAGGATCTTGGTGATCATGTCACTACCTTTCACCTTTGGTGCTCATCGAATTATCTTAACCATGATTCTATTAGATTACTATTGTTTCAACGCACTCTCATTGGAGTTGCTTCACAATGGTATATTGAGCTACCTAGGGGGACATATGGGTCATTTAATTAGTTGGTGATGGCCTTTCTAAACCACTTTCAATTGCCCATTTGTTATTATGTTGGCCTCGAACTTTTGTCGACTTTACGCCAGGACACTGCCACTCATATCTCAGATTATATCCAGGAGTGGAGTTGATGGAGGCAGTTGATTAAGACTCCTTTACCCCCTACCTTTCTCTTAGAATGGTTCCTAAATTCTTTGCACCCTCCTATCTCAAATGAAGTTGCTAATTCTAGGGTATCCAATGAGGAAGAAGCTATCTTTAGAGCCCAACAACTAGATTTGATATATGCTCAGTTTGGGATGTTATATCACCTTCTTCTAGAAGAATTGCAATCAAATTACGACCCTAGGCAAAAACCCAGACCTCATGTCGATGGCATTGTAGGATCCTCCAATGTAAAGTTTGTAGATTCAGTGACAATCCACTTGAATGCTTTGTCTCTAAACGAGTCTGCTGGAGGTCCAGCTTTGTTTGTGTCTTCAAACCCCACTCAGTCAGCGGATGTACATTCCATGCAATTGTCAAAAAATCCATTCGGTGACCAGAAACTAGGTGGGAATAAAAGGAAAGGTCGAAATAATCATAAGGGTGGGAAAAATGGTAATAAACCCAAGGAAAAAGATAATAATGGGAAGAAGAATGATAATTCTTGAGAGGGAAAGAAAGAGAAACGTAAAGTGAAGTTTCCTTGTAAACTTTGTGCCGATGACCACCTTACACATTTATGCCCCAAACTTGCAGAGGCTGTAGGGATTTTGAATCTACCACCCGCTGTGTTGATGAATCCATTCCCACATAACCAACACTTAGCCTCGAGCTCTTCGACCACTGAAAATGCCACTGGTGGGAGTCAAAACCCATCGTCGTAATATGGAGATCATGTATGTATCAACATGGTCGATACAAAAAATGATATAGCCACTCGATCTTGAGATTATAGCTCTTCGCAAGCTAACTCTAGTCTAGAAGCTCCACCTCTTGCTCCAGAGATGAACTTACAGATTGAGAAACCTGAGCCACCACCTCATATTCTGAAAGGAGTACTTAAGCTCTCTACCCACAATTCTAATTCTAGATCTTCCCAGAACTACTCTATTGTTGAGGATCTAGGCCAAACCCCTTGTGCGATGTCAGCTTTGGAGGTACTCTAGACGTGTCCTTCATAAAGGAATGCCTTACTCTCTACCTTAGGAGATATAGAATCCAGTGGCTCAAAATTTATCAAATTTGATGTCATAGATGTGAAGCCTCTCTTACCTTACCATGTGGCTTTCCAAATCCACATGGACTATTCCAAGTATACCATCAAATGTGTGGTTTTTGATGAAGGCACTGCCACCTGCCTTATGTCCCTAGTTTGTTGGAAAGCTCTTGTTTCTCCGACCCTTTCCAAGTCATCGAACATGTTGACTAAATTTGAAGTTCATTCCTTCCACCCTCATGGTATTCTCCCCACATTTCCAATCCATTTAGGTGGGAAGATGGTAGAGGTGGAAGTAGAGGTAGTTGATGCGCCTCTTGATTATAACCTGTTACTAGGTCGCAATTGGACCTATGTTATGGTCGCTATTGTATCATCTGTATTTTGTACACTTTTTTTCCCTCATCAAGGGAAGATCATAATGGTCGACCAATTATCCTTTGTGAACTCTATTCCTAATGCATCTATCAGACCATCAATCCCTATGATAGAAAATTCTCAGCCGACAATTGAGAATATTGGTGTTAGAATGTATTCTTCCCTTATAGGTACTTTCAACTTCTCGACACCGAATCACCATGTTTACGCCATGACTAACAGGCCTGCTTCAACAGAGAGGTCCATTCCTTTCCGCACTTCCTATTTTAGTGATCCATGGACCCTACCTTCCCCGAATTCGTCGTACGAAGGTCAATTCCATGTTGGCATGGACATGCCACTATCAACAAAAAAGATTGCATATCAAGTTGTTATTGACTCTTCCATTGATCCCGATCCTGTTACCTCATCGATGGATGAGGAGGATCCTATTCTTAGGCCTGTATGGGCCACCTCGTTGTCTTGTTCGCATGATTTCCTAGATGAGACTTTTACTTCAGACGAAGCCATCCTCGAAGCCATGAATGGTTCTGATAGACCTTGGGATGATATGCATCATCGATCTTATTTTCTCCTAAGTATTGAAAGAATCGAGCAAGATGACTTTCGGTTTACTTTGAGTGAGATAGTCAGTCACGTCGTAGTTCCACTTGATACACACAAAATTTATTCCAAAGGAAATATGGTGAGTATTTATCCTACTGTCTCAATCGATATCTCTCGTACCCCTAGCAAGATTGAAAACATAAATATAGGGGCAGATTGTTTGCCAGAATAAATTATGATCTATGCCAATATCTTCAAATAATTTTGAGACGCATTTGCTTGGTCATATGAAGAGATTCCAGGGATCGACCCTCGTATTGTCTAACATGAGATTATAACTTACCCGAATGATAAACCTGTTTGACAACATCTTAGAGCTATGAATCCTAGGAAGGCCCCTGCTATTAAGGAAGAGGTGGAGAAGCTACTTAATGTTGGCTTCATTTACCCAGTTCCCTTGACCGAATGGGTATCCAACCCTGTTCTTGTGAATAAAAATAAAGGAACCATCCGATTGTGTTTGGACTTTCGCGACCTGAACAAGGATTTTCCTAAAGATAACTTCCCCACACCTTTCATTGATCATATTTTTGATGAGTGTGTGAGAAGTGAGATATTTTATTTTATGGATGGATTTTCAGGGTATAACCAAATCCAAATCAAACCTTAGGACCAACACAAGATGCCATTTATATGTCATTGGGGTACTTTTGCATACCGGAAAATGCCTTTTGGCCTTAAAAATGCCGGAGCAACCTTCCAACATGCCATGAATTTTTCTTTTCATGATATTAATCACATAGTTGAAGCCTACCTTGATGATCTCCCTGATTACTCTTGCAAGAGAGTGGATCATATTATGCACCTTTGTCTTGTTTTTGAAAGATGTTGTTACTATAGAATTTGGTTGAACCCTCATAAATGCATATTTTGCGTTAAGTCTGGTCATCTTTTGGGATTTTTAGTCTCTAAGACCGGGATCATGGTAGATCCTCTTAAGGTTGAGGGAATACTTCAGTTTCCTCCCCTGCGCATGATTAGACAACTTCAGGGTTTAGAGGGGAAAGCTAAATTTCTATGTTAGATTATAGTGAATTATGCCAATATCACTAATGGTTTCATTCACCTCTTGAAGAAATACACCCCTTTTATCTAGGATGAGCGAGCCCATAAGTCTTTTGATTCTATGAAGAAATCCTTGGTATCGACCCCTTTGTTGAAATCTCTTGATTACAGTAGAGATTACTTTATTTATATTGTCGCGTCTGAAGAGATGATTGGTATGGTTCTAGTTTAGGAATATGATGAGCTTCACGAGACATCATCTACTATCTTAGTCAAAACTTAGTCGGTCCTGATATTAATTACTCTCACGTTGAAAAGATAGCTTTGGTTTTCATTCATGCAATCCAACATTTGCATCACTATATATTGCTTTGCAAGACTACTATGGTTGTTGATGTCAATTTGTTTCAAGACATCCTTACCAAGCATATCATGGGGGAAAGTACAATAAATGGATTGTCATTTTACAAGAGTTTGATCTCGACTTCACTTCAGCAAAGTCCAAGAAATCACTGGTATTCACAGAGTTAATATTTGATTTTCCATGGTTAGATGAGGATGTTATCCATGTTGATTCATTTGTGGATGAACACATTTTCCTTGTCTCATCGTCCGACCCCTGGTATGGAGACACTGTTCTCTATCTTCAGACCTTGAAGTTTGCTCAACATATTTCACGAGATGACCGATGACGTATTAGATAACAAGATAAGAAGTACACCATCGTCGGAGAAACTTTGTATGGTCGAGGAATAGATGATATCTTGCGTCGTTTCCTATCTCATGAGGAAGCCGAGTCAGTCCTAAATGATTTCCACAAAGGGGCTTGTGGTGGTCACTTATCTGGGCTTGCGACAACCCAAAAAATCTTGCGAGCTGGTTATTTATGGCCTACTATATTTAAATATTGTATTGAATCAGTTAAGAAGTGTCACCCCTCCCATGTGTTCACTTGAAGAATGCACTTGCACCTAGCTCCTCTTCACCTAGTCATTACCATCAGTCCCTTCACCAAGTGGGGCATAGACTTTGTAGATTTCAACCCAACTTCGGCTGGGGGGCATCAACATATTATCATGGTCATCAACTACTTTACTAAGTGGGATGAAGCCATGCCTACCATGAAATCCAACGAGAATACTACTACATTATTCATATTCAATCAAACTATCGCCCGATTTGGTATCTTGAGTGAGATTGTCACTGATCATAGCAGTCACTTTCAGAATGAAATGATGGTAGAACTAGCATCTAAGATAGGGTTTAGACATGATCATTCCTGCCTTTATTACCCCCAGGAAAATGGGCAAGTAGAGGCCGTCAACAAGTCTCTCAAAACCATCTTGCAAAAACCTGTCAGTCAGAGTAAGTCTAATTGGCACATCATGCTATATCCCGCACTTTGGGCATATCGAACCATGGTTAAGACTGCCACCAATTTTCCCCCTTTCTAGTTAGTGCATGGTGTGGAGTCGATTCTTCCTATTGAATAATAAATCCCATCTCTTAATTTGGCATTTGCGCTCCTACTTGACACTTCATATCTAGAGCGACGCCTTGTGCACCTAGAGAGTGTTGATGAGTAGCGTCGGGACGCCTTTATGGCCATCGAGGCGAACAAAAAACATGTCAAGGTCTAGTATGACAAGTCTTCTTGTCCTCGGTTGTATGTTGAGGGTGACTTGGTCCTTTTATATGACCAAGCTAAAGAAGCACTGGGGGCAGGCAATTTTTAACCCATTTGGCACGGTCTGTATATCATGCGACGTGTTCTAGAAAAAGGAGCCTATGAGTTAGAATTTTATGAAGGGAATGTGTTGGCTAAGCCCAGAAATGGGCTCTACTTGAAAATATATTATGCTTGAGCCTAGGCTTGGGTGGAACTCTCTATATACTAATGTAATTTAGTGTATATACATATCTTTTCCCTTTCTTTTTTTCTTCATCTTGCTTATCGAGTTTTCCATTTATTGATAGATGTCAACGGAGTCTTCAATCTACCTAGGATTCGCAGAAGGAGCTAGTCATCATACATGGAACTTGGCTTCTGCCGCTTGGGTGGTTTAATCACCCAAGGGCCTACTAGTGTCTCAGGTGGCATATGCCTAGGGCCATCCATGAACAATGTGGCCGAATATAGCGTCGTCATAGAAATTTTGCGCGATTCTATCTCACATGGTATTCTCTCTTTAGAAGTTCACCTGGATTCCTAGTTAGTAGTATGTCAGTTGAATGACAATTACCATGTGTGCAATCCTACTTTACTCTGACGATTCCTATGGGTATGTCTTTTAGAATGATAATTTGATTTTGTCACATATTATCACATTCGTATGAGTGCTAATCATGTATTTGATGCCTATGCTAATTACGTTTTAGATTGGAATTTGTCACATTAATAAATCAAAGAAAACCATTAAATCAATGTACACATTGCAAAATATAAATAAAGTCAAAGATCCTTTTTATATACTTCAAAAAATATGGTTTTTATTACAATTTGGGGATAAAACCCTCAATAGACATATACATCCGGTATACATATCCCACGAAATATATTCCTGTGGCACCATATGTGTGTTATGATTGAAAACCATGACGTTTACGAGATGCTGAAAAAGTCATACCCATGCTCTAGGTACACCCACCACCTGCTGCTGCATGGCTTCAGGTAGATCCTCTACCTGAACCGTTGGAATCCTCTGTGTCAAACGCGATAGGTTTCCCTGCACGTTTTGTAGGATTCTATCGAATTATCATCCCGCCCCCTCATCCCCCCTATGCCTCCATCGATGTCAAGGTAAACCCTCTGACCATCGTGGACCCACATCTTCATCACATAAGTGTCTAGTTAATATTTAAGTACCATCCCAATTTTTTTTTTGTCTCATAATACAAAAATACAAAAAAGGGAAATATTTATAAAATTTTTACCTATGTCACCATAGGCAGCCCCTGGTGGAAGTGGTATATATGGATCTCCTTTGAATTCGATCCCCACATAGGGATAGTCGTCTAGAGAAATGACTTGTCACCTCCACTAGAAGAAAAAATCATCGTTGTAGGGTGTTGGCACCCTACCTCTCCCCTTCCATCTCATCACTTCGGTCCATTGTGCCATGGATGGATCGTGAGGTCCCCTAGGAAGGATCTCCACTGTAGGTCCCAGACCAGGAACCCACTCGAAAATAAGATGCAAAGAATGGAGGCAAACCCAAAGTTTCTCTTACCCCCTTGTTTTCACTTTGTCAACTAACCTTTAAAATTGGTCAGTAGTGAGGTACACCAGTCATAGACAGTGGGCTTCACACACTCTACTGCATAAAACATAAGCGGCCTTGATGCCTGGTGCAACGAAGTTGAACCTGTAATCTTGGTCAATACAAGCACGATGATCTTCAGGCCGAGGTTATTTATTGCCCAGATAGGGATTTGACTTCCCACCTTGGGAGTCCCCTCTACACAATGGTCATCGATATACTCCTTGATCTTCATCCCACTCCCCGCTCTACGTGACTTGAGGTTTACAACGTCTCCTCGGCATGATAGGCCAGTCAAGAAGTAGAAGTCCTCTATTTCTATCCTCAATGGTTGTCCATTGATGATAAATCTTTCTCTATCGGGATCCCAGTAACCCACCAACATCTCCAACAACCTCACTTGAGCCCTCATTCCTTTGAGATCCCAAAACTTATACAAGCCACATATTTTTAGATTTTCTTGAGCCACTAGATCTCAGTCCACAGCCACATCAACCTCCTCATGTTCTCTCTCTCTCCATTCAAGTGCCATCCTACAAAAGACAAACCAAATTTTGAGTTAGAACCCTTCCTTTTGGCCATTTTCATACCTGTAGACGGATTCCTTTGCATACGGTCACGTGTAGGGCTTAGTATATGCCCCCTTTGGTTCACACAGTAGTGTATGCCTTGTTGTATACATGACCAAAACAAAGGCAGCCCATGTACAATGAAATTCCTAATTTACGCCCTCAAAAACTAAAAAATTGGAACCTAATTCAAAAATGTAATCCACTGAATTTGAAGAGGATGAGATGTAGAGTTACCTGATCCAGACGGTTTGTGATTTTGTTTCCAAATGCTCTCGCAATCATCATTTGAATATTGGAAGTGTTTTGGTCCAAATTGCACTATTTGGGTAAAAATCAAAATGGTGTAGTAATTTTTTATTTTATTACTATTTATAATGTATTTTTACCCACTTTATGTAGTTTTATGCCATGTTTTCACCTGATGGAATAATACAAGAGTGGTTTTGAGCTGGTTTTCATAGTTTTGACCCATATTTCTTATAGATTTCAACGTTATGATTGGTCGTTCATCACCTCGGGCAGGTATTTTCATAACCTAGCATATAGGATAGGTATCCACTCCATCATGCATTTTTGCACTATCCTATAAACAATGTTTTTTATGCCTTAGGTACAAACCCATTTGTTGCGACACACAAACCTTTCGTCTGCTATAAGTAGTGTCGCTAATAAATGGTAGAGACTTACCAAACATGGGCACCCTATTTATATCCTCTTTGTCATTTGGTTCCCATGCCGAGTTTTTTCCTTAGGACTGGGAGTCCATTATAACTTGATACATGACTTTATGATGAGCCTCATTTCTCACTCATACACATGCAGTCTTATTCCCCGTGAACTCCCAAAAACGAGTCTTAGTTAAGTTCTTTTATGACTCATATAAAAACTAAAAAGATTGTCATGTGACTTGTCCCTTTCACACTTATTAAATTGGATTTGAAAGGTCATGAGTCCTAGTTAAGCTCTTTTTCAACTCGTTACCAAAAATAGAAAAGATCACCGAGTGAACTTGTCTTTTTCCAACTCGTAAATTGGATTTGAAAAGACGTCTATTTGGCACAAGTTTACCCTGTTTTCACACCAAGTAGACTAGAAGACATAAAAAGGGACATTTTTTGGCGTCAAGTTGTGATTGCATCTCATGCCCTTGCTTGCAGTATTGAGCCTTTAGTCGGTTCTTGCTTTGCGTTATAAACCGCTGCCCAAGGAATTTTTGCATCCTCAGACAAGCAGAGCCTTGTTTATATCCTTCGAAATTTGACACCCTATACCCTGGAGGAAACATCACATCGAGTGTCCATATCCCATATACATCTCATTGCATTGAGAATAGGTATGTTCCACTACTGGAACTAGTTTTTCTTACTTGCGACACTCGTTTCCTCCTCTATATCATAGCATTCATTTGTTATGAAAAAACAAAAAACAACGGGTGGGAAGGGAGTACTATATTATAATTGGCAGTAGTAGTGTCACCCTTGAACATAGAACAAAATTATTGAGTCCTTGTGTCATCATAATTTTGGGTTTAACATGGACTTAGGAAGATGATCTCATTGCAAAGTTTTCTCCACTGACTGGTTACTCTTCCAGTCCCTATAGAGAACATTATTGATGACTCTTGCATCTAATAGTCACATCATTGAGTCTATGCTATCAGAGTCCACCATATGTCTCATGCTCTTGTTCAAAGGAGGTTTATCAACCTATGTCGGCCATTCCTTAGAAATATTGACTTTGCATGTTGTCCATACCCTCAATTTGTCTCAGCATCACATGATACTATGGTCTTCTCATGCACCTTGGACCTACTTTCATCATTGGTAGGTCACCTTGAACCCAACAATCGACATTTCATCATTGTTTTTTGACTGGGTGGTTTCCCTTATGTTCGGTGGTAAGACATCTATTCAAACTTTAGGATTTGTGCATTGTCTTGGATTCCATTAGCCTTATTGGTGGTTTCCTTGCCTTTGTCAATAGTTTTCATCATTGTATTCTATTCAGAGGGTCTTTTTTCATGTACTGCTTGCATTTGGCACACGCGAAAGATGCATAGGGTCATTGATTCATGAACATGTTCTTTGTCCAATCTCCGCCAAATTATGAATCTCTTGCTTTGTTCCTCATGCCGACTAATGACAGATGCCTTAATGCTCTCCTTTCATTAGGTCTCTTTCCATCGACTTCAGCTCATTTATTCTGGATATGGGACCTAGATTTTTATGAGTACCTTGAGACTTGCAGTCATTAGTGGCAGGTTCTCTCACCATTGACAGATGAGAATACATCAATGTTTCCTGAACAATGGATTCCTCAAGTTTTTGACATTGACTCCTTTATTCACACTTGTAGAAATGTACTCGGTGCCTTGATACCTACTTTCATTATTGGTAGGTTGTCTCATGTTTTTTAATGGTATACCTCAATGATCGGTAATCAAATGATGTCTCATTGTGTTTGATCTCAACTCATTTATTCACATGATGTAGAATTGCACCTTTGGCATATGTGTAGAACACTTGAAGACATCACTATGTGGCCGCAGATTTTGTTATCAGACTAATCGGTAGGTGCGGACACTAACTGATCTCCCTAGATCCACTTGGATCTAGAACAAAACAGGACAAGACATGAATCTTTCCCTAAGTTTTGACTATTGAATTGACTAGGAGGTAGAAACAAGTAACATACCTTATTATTGCTTCCTAGGGTCTTTGTTTCTCCTACTTCACTCCAGTGCTCTCATGAAGTCTAGACCAAGACAACACAAACCAACCAAAGTGAATATAGCACAATATATTCAGCAGTTAACCTATGTGTATGATCAAGGAATTACACAATAAAGTGGAAATAGATTTATGGGAAAGGGACATGCCACTGTATCATATTAATGGAAAGTAAATCTTACAACCTGAGCCTTGGTGTCACAAACTTCCTTTCGATGGCTCTTGGCTCTGACACACACACTTTCTCAATCCTTGCATGAAGAAGATCAAATCCTCTTGATAGACTTGCTGGAGTCTCCAAGTTGTTGTTCAATGTTAGGTTCTTCACACAATTCTTTCACCAATTCTCTAATGAATCTTGCTTAACCTTTTCCATGAGAATTCCCTCAATATATAGGAGAGAATGAATTAGTTACTTGGATAAGAATGATCCCACAATATCTAGGAATCAGTACAAGGATAACCATTCGAATGTCAACCCATCCTTCTAGAAGATTCCCTTCTAGAAACATCAAGAATTCAAATTTTTCCATGCTTTAGGAAGAGTTCGCACCCTGGAATTTCAACACAGTGTGAGAAGTTCACACCCTGGCTTAAGGCATCCTGCGAGAATTATGCATTCTCACAGGCAAATATACTAGCAGCCTGCGAACAGTCTTCAAAAAATGAGTTTTATGGAAGAGATGAAAGTAACTTTTTCTCAGGAAAAAGTTCTTATGAAGAGCCTGAGTACACCATCATCAATACATCATCATGAAGACCAAAATCATGGGTAACAGAATGCCCCCCAAAGTATGAGGTTAGAACCAATGACAGCCAAAATACTTTGTAAGTTGCATGTGTGTGTCGGAAACCAGGAGCACACCTAATCGGAAACCTGCGAACAACCAAGCATCTGCAAAATATCATATATACCAATTCTGAGGTAGGCATTCCCATACTTAGATCATAAACTGATGACAATTGTAGACCTAGGTCATGGCCGCCAATCATACACTGTGGATCCATTCCATCAAAATATAGCATAGCCACTAGGAATACACTGTGGATCTATGCGAGAAATTTCAAATCTAGACGTCATAGCCATGAGACATACACAATGGATCTATGTGTCGCAAATTATACATACAACATCGCAACTTGGACCAAATAGATGATATCTAGGGTCTTCAATCTCATCGCCCAAAGTACGAATCTAACCATGTGATTGCATGTGTTGAAGTCGAACATGGCAGAAACCACTTGATTACCGGTCATTGATAAAACTGTTAACAAGTGCGAGGGAAATCACCATTGATGTCAATGACTCCCAAGGTACCCTAGTACAATCCATCGAGTGTGAATAAATGAGTTGAAGTCGAACATTCGATGGAATCTTTCGATCAGGGGTCAATGATGTAAACCCACTGTCGAAAGAGAGGAAACCTGCCATTGAGGCATGCAAGCTCCAAGGTACCAAATAATTTCTAAGTCTTGATTCTGGATAATGAGCTGAAGTCGACAGAACAAAACTCCTCACAGGAGGGCCTTGATGTATCCCCCATCAATGACACGAAATGAGTAACATATTTTGAAGGTGAAATAGAGTATGATGTGAATTGAACTGGACACAGAGAAGGCCGACACCGAGAGAATGGACAACTGCAGATGGCCGACTCAATATAGGTTTCAGATGGACTTCTCTTGAACATATGAACAACATGACCAATGATTCGGTAGCATTGACTCAAAGACAACACAGGGAATGACCTTGCAATAAATCGAATGAGAGACAAATGGATTTCCCAAACCGGCTTCAAATGTAATGAATAGGGGGTGTCATGTTCAAGAGCGACACTTACTGCCAATCAATATGAAGATGAAAACATATCCCTTTCCCAAATTTTCCCCCACCATTTCTGGCGAGTACCTCTTTATTTTTACACAAGCTTGAGGAGGATAACATATGCTTGTTGATGTAAGATCATCCTTCGGACGAGTCCCTTGGAGTATGTTTAACGAACCCTAAGAAGGAGTGGTTCGGTCCCATTACGGGTTTGTCAATGTTTATTTAACGAGTCCAAAGATAGAAAACTCAAAGGTTTTTCAAGATTATAGAGTTTGTAAAAACACTTAAAAGAGAACTCTCTCAGTTCCTTTTTCGTAAAATAGTCTGGACGAGACCAAAAAGGATATAAATTATCACTCACTAGATGCTTACTTCAAATACTTTATTGAGCATGAAAATAGCAAGGTCGCTCGACAATCTTTTCATGTTTAGAGAGTCTGAAAAGAGCTTAAAGAGGACTCCAGGGGGGTTCCTTTTTCGTATAACCTTGTTGAGCCAGAAAAAGTGATAAAATTATGCTCGATCTCTTTCTCATGTATTTACGAGCTCAAGAACAGACAAAGACCACGCTCGAGGTTTTTATAAAAACCATAAAAAACAATCAAAAACATGCGATGACAAAGAAAAATATGTCCGTATCCCTGTATATCATCAAAATCATCACGCCTGAAAAAGGTTCACTCAAAATGACATTAGGGATTAGGGTTTAATATATAAATAAGCATAAAAAACCAAATGACATAGTAAAAGTAAATAAAAAAGAGTAAATACTCTTTTTACCACATCATTTTTACCTGTCCACTATTTGAGCTCCAAAAAAACCCCTCTTTTACCCTCAGAGTTCGGCATCAGATTGCGGGAGCTACGAGAGACCATTCAGCGAGCCGTCTGTGACAGTGAGGTAGGCTCTTCATCCTTAACACTTTCATGGTTTAATTTTGCAATTTCATTGGTTAAATTTTCATTTTTAAGTTGATTTGTGGAGCCCTATTTGCGCGCTTCCATTCTCGCAGGCATGCTATATGGGACCTACAAGAATGAGGCATTCTCACAGGTGAGCCTAAGGACACCTATGAGGTTCTCGCACTGTGCACACATGGCACCTGCGAGAACCGCAAAGCTCAAAAAGTTTTTAAAATTTAGCCAATGAAAGAGAATGAATTCATGAAAAAAGTTGCTAATCTTCTTTTTGTGTTCCTTATGTAGATAATTGGCCATAAAAAATGGTGCTTGAATGGCATGAAAGGGAGCATGAAGAAGACAATGTAATGGTCAAAAATCATCCACCTACTATTGCTGCTTTGAGAGACTGTGGACTCTTGAAGTACTTTCGCATCCCGGGCATGAGGGCCCAAGTCAGACTATTAGAGTACTTGGTGTGTATGTGGGACCTTGATCAGCAGGTGTTTCATGTGGGGGTTCACACACTGTCCTTAGACATTGAGGACATTTACTTTTTGATTGGATTGTCTTGGTGGGGGTACTATGTAAGCCTGACCGGTAGCAGAGGTGGTGAGCTACAAATGAGTGAGTACTGTCATTTACACTACGTTCCCGAGGCTGAGAGAAAGAAATGAAAAGTAGCTATCTGGGGGGTACAATATTTGACCCTCTGTACTATCCTATTCACCATAGCTCGGATGGATGGGAGTTATGCTCCTCAAATGGAGTTACAGAGTTACTTCCAGTATTTTATTGAGTGTACTGAGCCTTGAGTGTTCAACTGGGTAGATGTTGTGCTTCGCAGTATAAAAAAATAGTTGACCAAATGCAGACGAGGTAACCTGAAGCAATTCGGGTCTGGATCTTTGTTGGTGTCCTTCTTCTTAGAGAGGGTCCCATTACTGAGGCTACAGGTTGAGTGGAAAATACCGGGTCCTAGGGATCCAAGGATGCTGAGATGGTGTCAGCTCATGGCTCGACATGTAGCAGGACTGATCATCAAGTATGATGATACTTTCTTTAACTGGCTTCAACCACAGTTGTTGATGGTTGATGACTATGCCTATGCCGGCTTGGATTTCCGAGGAGATCCAGATTTAGCACTGCCAGAGGATGCTCAGTGGGGGGATCTTGGTAAGAAGTACACACATTTTTCTTTTTTAAATGTTTTGTGAATTTTTATCATATTAAAATGTTTTTGTTTTATATGTTCGTCCAAAGACAAATAAAAAATCGTTTGTTGATAACACATATGTTGGAACTTACAGACCTCCTCGCACTTCTCCCATTCAGCGGCGAGGAGAGGTAGCGGTAGTTCCACAATATGCTGAGGATTATCAGGTGGTGGAACAAAATCTGGAGGGCTTGACCGCAGATATTCCATACATGACTCTGGAAGAGGTTCCACGACGCGATCAACATCATACTGTAGGAGTATCAACATCCATGAATCGACTGCTCTGTAGGGTTGCTCAAGCAGTCGTGTGTTACCGTGAACGTCATCCATGACATCACTTTGTAGAAGCTATGAGCTTCAGATTTTTGACATTTTGGTCTTCGGAAAAACTTTTTGTAAAAAACTCTTTTGATTGTTATATATACAGACGGATTCTACCGGTTTACCTTATATTGTGTGAATATTGATGTGATTGATTTATAAATGATTCAAATGTCTGTCCAATACATAATTAGCCAATGCATCTGTTAATGTATTTAGACATCTAGGAATATGTTGATATTCAATGTGATCAAAATAACGTTCCAATGTGATAAAAGTATACTCGGTTACATTCTCATTGATTTACGAGCACGAGAAAGAACAAAGACTAAGCTCGGTAACTTATTCTCATGTATTTACGAGCATGAGAAAGAACAAAGACTAAGCTCGAGATTGTTTTTATTTTTATGCAAGCTTTAAAACAAAAAAAAAACTATGCTTGGGATAGATTTTAATTTTTAAACAAGCTTAAAAACTAAAAAAAACTATGCTTGGACCTAGTTTCATTTTTACACAAGATTGAACCAGATGAAACTATGCTTGAGGTAGCTGGTTTCATTTTTACACAAGCTTGAACCATAGAAAACTATGCTTGCGACTTCCCAATGCATGGTTGGTACTTAGCCCCCAGCTTAAGAAACTAGCGGCTCTACTTCAGCATGAAGTCTAGAGGCTGAGGCAAATGCCCCCCAAGATTTGTTTCATCCAACTGCAAAGGAGAATGAAATGAAGCTTCAAATACTAGATGAAGGACTTGACTCAAATAGAGAGGGGGAGAACTATTTCATCTTTTAACGAGCTTGACATAGAAACAAGAACTATACTCATAACCTTTGTTTCATTTTTGAACGAGGTTGCCACGGAGACGAAAAACCTATCCTCATAAGTGGTTTCATTTTTTAACGATCTTGAAATCAAAAAACCATTCTCAAAAACCTTTGTTTCATTTTTAAACGAGGTTGCCTCAGATATGCAAAAACTATCCTGAGATGGTCTCTCTTCTTGATCATGGATTCCAAGAGGACAAAGCTCCAGAATGACACCATTTCAAGGGACAAAACTCGATCATGGCTTCCAGGAGGTCTTCACTAGAAGGAAGAAACACACTCTAGAAGGACACCATGTCGAGGTTCATGACAGGAGTAAAGAGATCAGACTCTAACAACCCTATCGAAGAAATCACCATGTCAACTACTGGATCTAATTCATCAGAAGTTGAAGCCATGGGCGACAACGCCACATAATTGACCTGTGGTAGGGGAGATACCGTATGCATATAAGAACCATTCAGGGAGGAAATCCAGGCGGGGTCAATGAATGAAAGTTGATCAACAGTCACAACCCGTCCATCGTGAGGGAAAGATATCACACGAAAAAGAGTAGACACAATAGCTTTCATGGCATAGACATAATCTCGCCCAAGGAGTAAAAAGAAATCCAAGGGGTCTCAGACTACCATGATGTCAATAAAGACAATTTTCCCTCCCAAAGTTACAGGAAACTGAGGAAGGGTCCCTAAAGGTTGACTGGTTCTTCGGTTAAAAGCTAGCAGATTCTGCGTAACCAGTGCAAGTGGAGGACAACCCAAATATTTCCAAGCAATAGAGGACAAAATACTAACAGACGAACCTTCATCTATCGGTGTCTGAGGAACATCTCGACCACAAACCTATACTATAATATGGAAAGGAACATGAGAGGGAAGATGAGATATAGTTAGCACACCCCAATCAGAACGAATGACCTCATTGCTTGGAGGGAGTTTCATGGGAGAAGGAAGAATACCCCCTGACACAGTAGAGTCTGTATCAATGAGAAAAAAATGGGCAGTATCGAGTTTACTCTCTAGCAAGAGAGTAGGATCGACTGATGATGAGATCAGATCGACCACTTGGGTTTCATTCTCCAAGGGGAGAATGGGGTCGACTGGTGGAAACTGATCGACTGCTTGGGTGACACTCTCTAACGGGAGAGTGGGATCGACCGAGGATGGGATCAGATCGTTCACTTTAGTTTCACTCTCTAATGGGAGAGCGGGATTGACCGAGGATGGTATCAGATCAACCACTTTGTCAACTGGTTCAACTAAGGACGTGACTCGATTGATGACATGATCAACCGGATTGATCGGTGAAGGGACCGGAGTGATCATTCCATCAACTACAAGTGGGTTGAGAGAAAGCTTGCGATAAGCGGCTGGAAGTTGAGGCTGTGAAACAATCATGTTTTCCAGTAATTTTTAGGCTTCTTCCATATGAGGACAAAGATGAGTTAGATGACTCCCTTTGCATAACATACACGGGAATTTGGCCCTACTTTTCTTCTTCCCAACTATATCGTGACTAGTCGATGGGAAGTCATCAACATGTTGGTCAGAGGCTGGCGCATGGGTTGGTGAGGATGTGTAGACCATACTTCTATAACCTTGGGTAGACCAGGGCAATCCTTAAGAAGATGTCTACCCTTACAAAGCCTGCAAGGGTACTTGGGCTTATGGGTTGTTTGGGTGATCTTGACATCATCAACACTCCCAACATGACTAACAGTAACTGGTTGTTTTCCAACATGTTTGACAGGGGTTGGAAGCTTTGACCCTTGTTTAAATTTCTTCTTCTTAATCTTCCTTTTCTTCTTCTTCTTATTCATCGAGTTACTAGCTTCAGAATTTTCGCTCGACGAAGAATATGGAATGGAAGGCGACCATGCAAGTGAAGAAGGCGAAAAAGACCTTACTAGTGAAGATGGTGAAGGATCAACACGAGGCTGATGTTCTTGGGGGGAAGTGCTTACGACCGAAGCACTTACTGCATTCAGGATTACCTGAGTGGAAAAAAACCATACCGGTAATCCAATTGTGAGACCTGGAAGGCTCAAAGTAGCGAGGTGAGGAGGAACAATGTTTCCATAAGAGGGAAAAACAAAAGGTTCCCCTGGAGCAGGGGTTCCTTCATTGGTCATTCCAGGAACCGACGCCATTAAATACAAAAATCCAATCTAGATTCCACTAGGGAAAACAAACAGCACACGCTAAAAATCTAGGAAGCAAGCAAACAAACAAAACCTTCTTACAATGAGCACACTAGTTGGTGATGAAATCCAACGTCGCGGGAACAATGTAAGAAGGGGATGAGATAGAGAGAGTGGAAAAGTTACGTTGACGACCTGCTTAATGGACTTACACCCTGGTGAAATCTCCCACACATAATCGTGGGTATACCCTCCAAGGAGCCCGAGTGAGTTTGGCCAACGTCGATTCCAGGTACCGTGAAGACTTGCCCTTCCACAGTCACCTTGTGTAAAGACCCTAAAGAGATAGGCCACTAAGGTTACCACTGACAACAATAAAGCCTGGGGGGACAGTTGACAGTCCGATCCACACGCAAGGGCAGGGTATCTAGCCTGAAATCAACTTGAGAGGCTTCCACTCATCATTGTGGGTATACCTTCAAGTGACCCCCATAATACGTGCAACCTCTACACCAAGACCAAAAAAGCAGGGTGAGTAACTCTGCCAGTCTCAATGCAACCTCGTGATTGACCCTTGTGTTAGAAGGGCTTCCTAGGACAAAATGTAATAAGTGGATTTAACTATCCCTATCACAAGATACCATGTTTGTTTGCATCTTTGGAAAGTTATCTTTCACACCTATTCCAAAGCCCTATGACTAATATAATGTAGGTTTGCTACCAGAGAAGATAAAAATGTCTAATCAATTTTTATAAGCGCTTTATTTTATGGATGTTATTACTCAAAAGGAAAATGGCGTGGACAATATGATGTTTTGACCGACTCAAAAATTATGCAAAGATATGAAGATGCAATCTTTTCATTTCGATGAAAGCTATGCTATGAGAAGGAGAAAACATTTAGCATTCCCACATGCACAATGTCCCAAAATATATTAAACTCATCAATATCAAGATTCTCAAGAAATGGGAAAAATGTATTGAACACCAATGAACGATTCATGGCCCCCACCGGCCATGAGGGGGAATTTTTTTCATAATTTAAGATCAAAAAATGCCAAGAATCATGCAATTTCACTACTTGAAATGTAAGGATGCCCCCAATCTAATATAAAGCCATAAATTAAATCTTTTTGTTTCAAAATTTTCACTAAAAGCAATAATGAACTTTCTTAAAACAAAGAAACCCAAACTAAAAGTTCTCTTTTAAAGCGAACTATTCAGAAGAAATCTGATCTTTCCCTAAACAATTCTAAAGAAAAC
>ML780835.1:1044797-1074653 GCA_009831015.1 Picea engelmannii
CCGAATAAACTGTCAGGATGCTGATCGCGTCTACCCTAAGTCGCACGACCATTCAGAGATCAGAGCTCCGTGTTGTCAGAAGCCATGCAGACGCAAAGCCTTCAATGCACTTTCTTGGTTCCGCCGCTGTTGTTAGTTTGAGTATATATAGGCGTTTTCGCCATTTTTGTATCTATCGATGGTAGAGCGAAGCTCCCGACTGTATTGTTTTCAACCATTCTCTGGTTCCTTGTTGTGCCTCTGTGTTTGAKATTTCTTGGTTTATAACAGACAGTTCTCTCCCTTTTCCATCTCTGTTTCATCTGTTGCTTGAGGATTCACAGTAGTGCAACTGTTGCAGCAAAGGATTTGTTGTGGAGTTGTCGTGCCCTCTGGTTTTACGTGTTTGAATGTAAAAGGATTTTGCGTTTAAAATCATTTCTTCTTTAATCTGTTGCATATCGGATGTCTGTAATAGATCATAGCGCTCTTCTCGCGTGACTCTTCCACCTACTCGCCTTTTATTGCAACTCACTGTTTGGAGTTTACGCAAGACCTCACTCGTTCATGCATGCCTGGTCTGGTTTCTGAGTTGACACGATATGGTTCTGAGTTTCCCTCCATTTGATCACCCTTTAAATCAAACCGTGACATTAATTCTGATGGGCTTCGGGCTCTGCTCCTGCTAGCAATCCAGGAGTGACTTCCGAACACCAACAGAAGGAACTTGGTTTCTTGGTTTTGAATCGTGCCGACACATAAGCCTGTAATGTTTTTTCTTCTGCTGATAATTTATTAATAGAAATACTCCTTTCTCGTCCAATTGGTATCGTGCAAATATATGATTGTTATCCATGGGCATATTTTTAATGTTTATTAATGTATTATGCTATCTAATGTGCTAATCCCTTTACATTATCACTATATAATTTCTCTTCTTGTTTGTTGAGAATTTGTTGCAGGTACAAAGCTTTGGGTCAATGTGCTCAATGGTGGAACATCATAAAACGTTGGAACGAGGTAGGATTCTTTCTTATCTCACTTGCACATTGGTTTATATAGTATATGTTGGAATTGAGTAGATTTTTGTAGTCATACCTGTCCATTGTGGTTTACCTTGGCCATAGAGAGTTTTTCCCTCGTAAGACACATAGAAATTGTTTTTTGTTATTATGCCTTTTGCAACCATTTGTCCTGAATTCAAAGATTTTATTCTACAATCTTTAGAAGTAAAAAAAACTTCACATCCTCTGTCACAAACTTGACTGACACTAAGTATATTATGTTTCAGACTGTCTACAAACAACACATCTTTAGATTTTCCTTTGCCATTACTCAGAATTATCATTCCTTTACCTTTTATTTTTCCTGGTGCATAATTTCCAAAAGTTACATTCCGTGATTTTCTTTCACTTAGAGATAGAAACTTACTTTTGTCTCCATTCATATTTTTGGAGAATCCACTATCAATATACCAGGGATTATTTTGTCTTTGGGATGATAACACTAGTCCACACTTGTCATATTCTTTCTTCTTCCAAACCTTGAATTTTTCAGCAGCGGGATTCAAGTCTGGCTTATAGTTCCTTAAGCGATAGTCTGCAGCTTTATGTCCATAATTATGGCAGGTGTAACATTCTAGTTCACTGAATAATAGATCATACGATTTTTATGCTTAACCTACATATTTTTCCCAGCCATCACATGATTTGTAGTCTATAGTTGTTTGTTACTTGGTTGTCTCAATCTTTGTTGTGGAAGATAATTATTCCTTGAGTATATTGATTGCTCATATCTAAATATTAAAGAACAATTTACAGCTTTGTGACCAAAGTTAGAATAGAAAAAACAACATCCATAGAAAAATTCTTTGTACTTGGAAAATGGTTGTCTTCCTTGTGCGAGTCGATTTCTTCCATGATGATGATTTCTTTGACCAGAATATGTGTTTGTGTTATTTATTTGATCTACAGATTCGGTTCGGGTACCTTTTCTTTCATTCCTTCTTGGTGGTTGATTATCTTTCTCTATTTCTACAAAGTGGTTGTTGTTAATGATTGTAGATTTGACAAACTTGATGGATTATGTGTTACTTGGCTGATGACTGCTTGATCCTTCTTCATAACCTAAGCCATATTTTAAATTTGGATTCCTTTGTTGATTTAGAATGGAGGTTAATCCTTCTGAGGCTTTAATACTTGACAGATTTTGGTGATACAATGCCTTCAACTTCTCCATCTTTTTTTTTGTTTTTACTATTTCTTCTTCCAAAGCTTCACATATCAGTTTCTTCTCTGATAGTTGTTGTTTCAGAATGTCCTCTATTTTCTTTGCCTCTTCTAATTCCACTTTTAGCAAGGAAAAATATTCATCAGGTTTTTTACCATTCATTTTAAACTGCATCAACAACTGTTTTTGTTTTCTCTTCTTAAATCTGAGTCTGTCAATTTCTTCCAAAGCACTGATTAATTCACCTTCCATATCCACCACAGCTTCTTCGTTATCCATGTGACCTCATGTGTATTCATAATAAATATATCCCATAGACATAAGCATAAAATCATTCACTTTTGCTTCACAGGATGAATCACTATCCATGTCTTCTGAGGAATCGTCATTATTTGCACACAAACTTTTCTTTTTACTATATTTCTTAAATTTGTATTTTCATTCATCATCAGATTTCTGATCCTTTTTCTTGTGAGGACACTTTGATGAAAAATGACCTATCTTACCATAGTTAAAACATTTTAAGGGAAGCTTGCCTTAGTATTTTCCTGATCCTTTCTTTAACCTTCTCACAAATTTTGCCTTAATATCATCTAATTCTGAATCAATATTCTTGTCTAATTTAAAAGATGATTCTCTAGTGATGGATTTATATTTGCTAATTCTCATTTCATATGAAGTTAGCGTTCCTAGGAGTTGATCAATAGACATATTTTTAAGATCATTTAGTTCTTCTATATTAGAAACTTTTTGATTAAATCCATCAAGAAGAGATCTTAAAATCTTTTGAGCTAAAAATACATCTTCAATCTTCTCACCAAGACCCTTCATGGAATTCACAATCTCTTCAAATCTTAAAAAATACTTACTAACTATTTCATCCTCATTCATCTTTAGTTGTTCAAATTTCAATCTAGATGTTTGAAGTTTGGCATCTTTTATTTTCTCATTTCCTTCATAACTGCTAATAAGTTTATCCCAAATTGCTTTGGCAGATTCAAGATGCATCACCTTTACAAACTTAGCTTCAGAAAGTCCATTCAAGATAGCATTCATTGCATTAGCATTGAAGATAAATTCTAACTTATCATCTTTGTAAGATAGCACAACAAGATTAAAAAATATTATGTTTATTAAAACATTTTTTAAACTTCACCAAGTGACCATCAAGATTATACAAGATATGAACAACAAAAATAATAACCATCAAACACAAATATGATATACATAGAGACAAAGTTTCATGAGGAAACCCATAAAGGGAGAAAACCTCTTCTTCTTCTTCGAATGATAGGTAGTCTTTTATGTTCTATACATCATCTATAGTTGAGCACCAACTCAAAATAAGGCTACCACCTCTATTTTACAAGCTGCAACTTGCTGAGAGAACCAACTCTTTGGTTTCTCTAGCACCCACTAGAAGGAAGGACCAACTCCCTGAGTGTTCCAACACCAACTAGATGGAAGTACCTGCTTCCACTTATACAAGCACCAACTTGCATACAAAAAACTTTTTTTTTTCCCAAGCACCACCCTGCCACTCTATTTTCTAGACACAACTAGATGAAAGCTACAACTTCTAGTATTTAAGCACCAAATTGAATAACAGAGGACTACAATCCTCCCTAACACCTCCCTACCTCCCTGATTATAAATAAATGATTGATTAACCAACAATATAGATATATCAATTCTTACCACTTCTTCTCTGTTACGAAATTCTTCTATGCTTCACTATTCTTCTAATTTGTTCATACTTGGCTTGACTTTGTTAAGAACCTAAATGTAAGAGGAATCTTCTAGAAGTAGAACCTTCTAAGAAGTCCTCTTACATTTATTATATCTAACTACCCATTTATTATATCTAACTACCATAGTGGGCCTTATTTAATAATATAGTGGGCCTAGTCCACCTTACATTGAATGGCCTCCACTATTATCACTATGGGCCCTTTGCCCCCCCCACTACCTCTCTGGCTACCTTACATTAATGTAAGGTAGCTAGAGAGGTAGTGGGGGTGCCTAGAGGGCCCATAGTGATAATAGTGGATCCCATTCAATGTAAGGTGGATTAGGTCCACTATATTATTAAATAAGGCCCACTGTGGTAGTTAGATTTAATAAATGTAAGAGGACTTCTTAGAAGATTCTACTTCTAGAAGATTCCTCCTCTAGAATGTTCTTAGGTGATGGTAGCACTATATAAATGGGTTCAAACAATGTAATGGGACATGAAAAGAAGTATTGTATTTGGAGTTGTATCTCAATAGGAGGATGCACCCTTGAAGAGGCAAGTGAACAGGAGAGGATCCCTTCCATAATAGGATCCATTGTATGGTGTTGCCCTACCTCAAGGGTTTGATAGTAATAGATGATATTTTGCATATTGTTCTTGTATATCTGTTGTGATTCTTTTGTATTCAGTATTTGGTTTTTAACAAGTGGTATCATAGCTAGAGAGGTAGTGGGGGGTGCCAAAGGGCCCATAGTGATAATAGTGGAGGCCATTCAATGTAAGGTGGACTATGTTCACTATATTATTAAATAAGGTCCACTATGGTAGTTATATATAATAAATGTAAGAGGAATTCTTAGAAGATTCTACTTCTAGAAGATTCATCCTCTAGAATGTTCTTAGGTGATGGTAGCATTATATAAAGGGGTTCAAGCAATGTAATGGGATATGAAGAGAAATATTGTATTTGGAGTTGAATCTCGGTAGGAGGATGTCCCCTCGAAGAGGAAGGTGAACATGAGAGGATCCCTTCCATAATATGATACATTGTATGGTGTTTCCCTACCTCAAGGGTTTCTATAATAAAGTGGTGGTTTTCTACATTGTTTCATATATCTTGTGTGGTGATTGTATTCAGATATATTTGGTACTATTGTGGCATTTTGTATTCATTTATTTGGTTATTAACACTAAAGAGGTAGTGGGGGGGCCCAGAGGGCCCATAGTGATAATAGTGGAGGCCATTCAATGTAAGGTGGACTAGGTCCACTACATTATTAAACAAGGCTTACTATGGTAATTAGATATAATAAATGTGTAATTACATATAATAAATGTAAGAGGACTTCTTAGAAAGTTCTACTTCTAGAAGATTCCTCCTCTAGAATGTTCTTAGGTGATGGTAGCACTATATAAAGGGGTTCAAGCAATGTAATGGAATATGTAGAGAAATATTATGTTTGGATTTGAAGCTCATTAGGAGGAAGCCCCCTCGAAGGGACAAGTGAACAGGAGAGGATCCCTTCCATAATAGGATCCATTGTATGGTGTTACCCTACCTCAAGGGTTTGGTAATAATAAAGTGGTGGTTGTGCATATTGTTATTCTATATTTTTCTTTGAATATTTGTGGTATTTCTGTATGAAATCATTTGGTTCTTAACAAGTGGTATCAGAGCACTTTCCTTGGTAGAAATTGTGTAAGGTAGCTAGAGAGGTAGTGGGGGGGCCCAGAGGGCCCATAGTGATAATAGTGGAGGTCATTGAATGTAAGGTGGACTATGTCCACTATATTATTAAATAAGGCCCACTATGGTAGTTAGATATAATAAATGTAAGAGGACTTCTTAGAAGGTTCTACTTCTAGAAGATTCATCCTCTAGAATGTTCTTAGGTGATGGTAGCACTATATAAAGGGGTTCAATTAATGTAATGAGACATGAAGAGAAGTATTGTATTTGGAGCTGAAGCTCAATAGGAGGATGCCCCCTCGAAGAGGCAAGTGAACAGGAGAGGATCCCTTCCATAATAGGATCCATTGTATGGTGTTGCCCTACCTCAAGGGTTTGGATATAATAAAGTTGTGTTTTTCTATATTGTTCTTCTATATTTCTGTGAGGATTCCTGGCCCCTGAGCCCAAAACTCCCAGCAACCTGGTGCACCCCTGTAACAGACCACCCAAACTCCCAAACCAGAACAATATCGCACATAGAAATATACAGTCCTTCTCTCCCAATAATGCTTCCTCTCCCAAAATTTCATAATCATCTCCCGAAGGCCTCTGCCCCTTCATATCCTTCCCCATTCACTGCCTCCTCTTTCATTTAATGCCACCCACCTTATCCCTCCATTTACTAACTTATCCCTCCATTCACTACCCTATCCCTCCATTCAATACCCTATCCCCTGTCATACGTAAATTTTTATAATAATGAATTAAAAGTTATTAAGTATTTAATTCTTTACCCTAAACATTAAATGTGTTAATCAATCAATTAATTAATTAATCAACATATATTAAACAATAAGTAATTAATTAATATTATTAATAAATAATCATTATTTGACTAATACACATTAGGATAGTTAATTATTTAATTAATTATACTTGGTAAATCTTAAGCAATCATTTAGCTAGGGTTGTTACATACACCCACCCTTCAGGAAACTTCGTCCCGAAGTTAAAGTATTTTATGATACACGGGAAAAGGAACATGGTTCACACATTCATAACAAATAATCGTCATTATTAGTAAGTAAGCCAATAAACTCATTCATACTAGTGTACATGCACAATAAATGCATGTGTAGCTAGTACATACAAGTATTGTTCATGTAGTAATATCGATAACGATAATCTCTATAGTAATTTCCATATGCATCCAATCCATTCAACAAGACTATTCATTTTATAAAAGACAATAAACCAATCAAATGTTTGCGAAATCCTTTAATTACTATTATCTAGCTCAACAATGTTATTTAGACAATTGTAGTTTAGTTACATAATTATGACTATTCATATATATATACATTTTCTTTTCAGAAGGAAAACAATAAGTTCCAACATAAGACAAATTTCCATACACTCTCAACTATTTCTACTCATCCTTCCTCCCTAGCTTCTTTCCATCTTCCATTCCTATCCTTCCTCTGCTGGACTATCTTGGAGTGTTAACTATATTGGCCTAACTCCAAATAGAACCCGTAAGCGGAAGTGTCACTATCTTGACCAAGCTTCCCCAACAGGCAACTGATAGTCATCATCACACGTCTAGGGGAGTGTGAGCTAACATCATCTTCCAATGACTTCAGCTTTCAATGGATACGCGGTGGGAAATTCCTCCACCCCTCCTAACAGGACTAGGGTCCACACCCTACAATGGAATATACAGTGGCACCGTGTTGTTGGGAGTTTTGTCATCGTCTATTCAGTTTTGGGTAGTCTCACCACCTGAAATCCTACACTAGTCCACATATCATAGCAATGCATCCAAACCAATATAATTTCACATACAAATATTCATATCATAATGTTTCTCGTCTAGTGGTCATGACATCCACTTTCATCATCATTATCCCTTGGCTATTTCATAGCCCATAACTTGCAGACTAGTTTGTAACACAAACTCATACATTTCTATGCATTATCATCATGTAATTGCATACAATCATAATTTCAATTCGGTATCCATGTATCAACAACTTTAACATCAAAGTTTTCAAGTTAGAAATAGATCTCATAATATTCCATAATCCAATTGACGACACCTATTCATAAAATTATCATTTACAAAATAGATTGCATCATATCCAACATCATTCTAATAGCACTTAAACCTTCATAGGATTCTCATTCACACAATATGTTGCATCATATCCATCATCATCAATAACAATTAGACATTCATAGAATTTACATTCACATACTAGATCGCATCATATCCATCATCATCAATAATATTTAAACATTCATAAAATTTTCATTCTCACAATATATCACATCATATCCATCATTATCCAAATACATTTAAACATTCATAAAATTTATACGTCTTAAAAGTTCAAGTGTATCATTTAATAGTTTCACTTGTGAATAGAAAATAAAAGTGTGTAGGCCTTAGGTAATCATGGTTTTCTAAGTCAAAAGGTTGTGTTACATACACCCCACCTTCAAGAAACATATTCTCGAGGTGGTAAAAAAAAGTGAGGGATAATCTCGTCGTAGTGTCTCAGCGTCTTCCCAAGTAGCAGCTCCTGGACTATACTTGTCCCACTGGACCTTAACTTGGTCTACCAGACAGTTCCTGAGCTGTTAGACTCTATGGTCCAATATTCATAGCGGTTCTACCGTGAGAGTTCCCATGTCCAATACCTGCAATTCCTTCCAATTTAGCTTATGTGATTCATCAACAACATAATGACGTAAAACAGATACATGAAAAACATTATCAGTTTTATGCAGGTGGGGTGGCAATACAAGACGATAGGCAATAGGTCCAATTTTCTCTTGGATTCTGAATGGTCTTATAAATTGAGGTGACAACTTTGTCCCCTTCCCGAACCATATGGTACTCTTATTAGGCCTGATACAAATGAAAACCTGGTCTCCCACTTTATAACTTCGGTCGGTTCTGTGTGCATCTGCATAACGTTTCTGCCTATCCTGTGCTTCCTTTAGTCTCTGCCTAATATGAATCACCTGTTTCTCCATCTCTTGAATCAATTCTGGCCCAACTGTTACTCAGTCTTCTAATCCATCCCAACTCAATGACGTTCTGCATTTTTGATGCGGGAGCATCGCCAATATCAAGCGAGCATGGGGAAAGCACCAACACGTTTTAGACACATGATAAATTATTTAAAAACTTTTGAAGATAAATGCACCAAAATGTAAATGTGATAGTTAAGGAGAGGCATACTTATATATTGTAAAGTACCTTGAGTGATCCACTCTCATCCATAGTAGGTAGAAGGCATTTATGTTAGTAGGTAGCTTTGAATTCTCAAAGTTGACAGTTTTAGGAGTGGAGGGAAAATGGATATAGACACCCTCATTGTGTAATTGTAACATAGAAAAGAGGATGCCAATTGAGAGCAGAGTAGTGAATAACATTACCAAGAAGGATAAGAGAGCATACATAGCTGGAACAGAGAAATTGTAATTGGAAAACACCCATGTATAGAGATTAAGTTAATAGAAGAAGTTTTAATTCAGATTCATGGCATTGTAGTTGTTTCTTGTACGTGTATGCTGAATGGTATGTTCATAATTTTACTCTTTCTGTTATACATTTTCTTTTCTATGCTGTGTATGGATGACTTCTTTTTAAATTTTTGAAGTCTGAGAGAGAAAGAGTTGGGAAATGAGTTTCAATTGTTTCTCTATCTGAGCGAGGGTTCCTGCAAGGAGTGCAGTTGAATTGTCTGCAAGGAGTGGGTTGAAAAAAAAATGATTTTAGAGTTTTGTCTCTGAAAGCTCAGATAGATTAGCTTTTGTTCTCATCCCCTCAAAGGTGCAATTAGGCACAGGAGTCGTGCAATGTGTGCACAGACTAAGCTTGAATCCAGGGTTTGAAACATGAGAAGCTATTGAAGGATTTGTCGCTGCAAGGAGTGCACGGAGGTAAAGGTGTTCAACACTAAAGTGATTGAGGGTTTCCATAAGGAATGTGTGCAGGAGGTTATTGAAAGGATGGAAGCCATGTAAGACCTCCGAAGGATTCAAATTTGCTAAATCGTCGAAGGGAATAAATGAATGGACATAATTCTATGCAGAGGATTAGCAAAATCCCTCTAGCCGTCTAATCTGATAGAGAATCTAGGAGGTTATGGTTGTTATCGGAGTTTAGAGCTCAGGAGATTGTGAGTCATTGGATCCTCACCTAGTTACCTGTCAACCGTAGGATCTGGAAGGAGTTGCACGGGGTTTAAACCCTCACAAGCATAACGAAGATCATGAAAGGTGTCGAGATATTGAGGTGTCGGGGTTCGGGATATCGAAAGTCCTGTGGACAAGAGATCGGGTAAATCCACGACGAAAACCCTGAAACAAATCAAAACTGCCCATTAGTTGAGACACGTGGCAAATATCAGGAGTCATCGACATCTCGGAAGTCTAGAGACTAAGAGTTCGAGACTTTATAAGTCCCGAACCAACGAAAGAAATGCAACCATTGATCTAAGGAAGGACGTGTGTTGCATGATCATCCAATTCAGACATCCAGACACTGGGACTCACATAGGTGAGCATTTTTGACTTCACATCAGGTGAAGTCTGAGATTTGATCTGGACCGTCCATCCATTTGGGATGCATGGCGGAAATCTAAGAATTCGGGGTTCCGCGTTTCGTGAATCCTGAAGACAGGAAACATCCACATTTCAGAATCATGAAGTCTGAAATCCTGATAAGGTGGAAATATCCATCAGGGGGGGGTAGTTGTCATCATATCGGAAAATCAGAATTCTAGAGATCAGAAGCCCCGAGGGAAAATGAATTTCGGCATTTGAAACCCCAAAGTCCCGAGGGAGATCAAGGATTGTTGGTCTAGTAGACGATCATGACCGTTGATCATGTTTAAGGTGGAAAGGGGTTCCTAGCTAATGTCATATCGGGATTCAGAGGATCGGGGATCCTGAGGACAAGAGGTCCAATACATTTCGGCATCCGAAAAACCGAAATCCCAAAAGGAGATAGGACTGTGGTCATATAAGGGGAGGTCATATGGACCAAAATTCTAGCCCAGGGGGCTAACTGAAGTTAAAGCATCTTGGGATATCAGAGATTGGGAAATCAGGAAGACAAAGGTTTGCGACATCGAGGATTTTGAAACCCCAAAGCCCAAAATTTTATTTATCTGTTGTGAATTGAAAAGAGATTGGGCCTAAAGACTATAAGGAGTAGAAAATCCCTATGGGTTGATTTTATTAGAGATTCTGAGGAGGAATCAAAGAGCCACTTCGGCTCAAAGGTGGAATTAGAACGATCCTTAAGACTGGGAGGTCAACGCAGAAGCTTTGCCGAGGCAAAAGGTGACGTCTGCATCAGGTTTGGTATCATAGCACAGAAAGGGTTCTTTTCTTTCTGTGGAAAGGAAAAGGAAAATTCACCATGGTGCCAAAAATAAGGGACATGCAAACACACGATCCACCAGAGGAAAGGGAAATACCAAGAAAAAGAGGTAGGCAGATTCCTAACCCAACCATGGCAAGATAAATGCATGATTTACGCACCAGACTTGAGGAGATGGAGACAGAACAGAGACACACAGTCGGTATTAGGGATCTTAGTGATTATGAAAGTGAAAATGAAGTTGAACATGAAGAAGAAGAAGTTTCAGTAGAAGATGCCACAATTGAATGCTTGATTAGAGTTGTCACAAGGATGGGTGCTAGGGAAAAAATGGACATCCCAGTTTATGAAGGAAACCTGGATGTTGAAGAGCTTCTAGATTGGATTAGAGCTTTGGACACTTATTTCAACTATGAAGATGTCAAGGAAGACAAGAAGGTCAAACATGTTGTCACAAGGCTAAAATGACATGCAACAATGTGGTGTGATGAACTACAAGCTGTTAGACGCTGCAAAGGCAAGCAAAAAATCAAGAGTTGGGATAGGATGATTACAAAGATGAAGGCAAAATTCATTCCGAGAGATTACCAGATTACTCTGTTTCGAAGAATGCAAAATTTGAGACAGAAGCTGATGATAGTGAAGGAATATACCGAAGAATTCTACAGGCTGAACATCAGGGCAGGTTATCAAAAAAGCGATGATGAAAAGGTTGTTAGGTACATGAATGGCCTGAGATATGACATTCAGGATGAGATGAGCATCATAACCATCCAAATGGTGGAAGATGCTTATCAGATGGCTCTAAAGGCTGAAGAGAAGCTGAGACAAAAGTAGGGTCAAAGAGGCTGAGGCAGAAGTCAGGCCAGGGGAAAATCAGTTGTCCAAGATAAAAATCAGAAACCCAAGGAGGATTGGAAGAAACCTCAGGCTCAAACTGAAAGAGGTGGAACCTCACAGTGAGGGAAATATGTTGAACATAGAGGGAAACATACCGAACAAAGAGGATATTATGCTAATAATAATACTTTTCCTCATACTAGAGGTAGAGGAAGAGGAAGAGGTGGAGTAATAAAGTGCTTCACGTGTGGAAAGAATGGACACAAATATTATGAATGTCCAGATAAGAAGAAAGAGAGTGGAGAGAATCACATCACCAAAGCACATAAGCAGAATGTTGAGGCAGAATATGTTGAAGGTGGAATATCGTTGATGATGCAGAAAGTTTTTTTCACACCAGAGAAGGAAGTGGAGAGCTCAGCCCAAAGAAACAAACTTTTTCGGACTTCTTGCAAAACCAAGGACATGTTATGCAAGGTCATTGTGGACAGTGGTAGCACAGATAATCTCATTTCAACAGAGATGGTAGAGAAGATGGAGCTGGAGACGATTGATCATCCAAGTCCATATAGAGTTTCATGGCTACAAAAAGGACATCAGGTAACTGTCACTAAACAGTGTTTAGTTGAATTTAAGATAGGAGGGTATAATGATAAAATACTCTATAATGTTATTCCCATGGATGTTTGTCATTTATTGCTGGGTAGACCATGGAAATATGACAGAAATGTGATTCATGATGGAAAGATGAACACATACACCCTAGAAAAGAATGGGAGAACTCACATGTTGCTTCCAATCAAAGATAAGGAGGTGAAACCTGAAGTAAGTAACACTGTACTTCTCATTAGTGTGAAGGAACTCCTTAACAAGGTAAAAAATAAGGAGGAACCACAATTCATTGTAGTCAGGAAGCCAATGATTGTTTTAACCAACACAAGGATAGATGATTTACCATGAGAAGTTCAGGAACTGCTGGAAGAGTTCGCTGACATAGTAGTGGACGAACTACCTCGTTCATTGCCGCCAATCAGGAGTGTGAGTCATCATATTGATCTCATACATGGAGCTAGTTTACCAAACAAAGGAACGTACAGATTAATGCCACAGGAGAATGAAGAGGTCAAAAGACAAGTTCAGGATTTGTTGGATAAAGGGTTTGTTAGAGAAAGCTTGAGTCGATGTGTTGTTCCGACAGTACTCATTCCAAAGAAAGACGGAGGCTGGAGGATGTGTATTGATTCAAGGGAAATTAACAAGATAACCATCAGGTATAGATTTCCATTACCAAGGATGGACGATCTGATGGATTGCTTAAGTGGAGCAATTTTTTTTTCAAAGATTGATTTGAAAAGTGGATATCACCATATTCGTATGAGGGAAGGTGATAAATGGAAAACAACCTTCAGGACTAACGAAGGGTTGTATGAATGGCTTGTTATGCCGTTTGGTTTAACAAATGCACCAAGTACCTTCATGAGGTTGATGAATGAAGTCCTAAAGGAGTTCATCAAAGAATTTGTCATTGTGTATCTGGATGATATATTGATCTTTAGTAAAACAGAGGCAAAGCATCTAAAACACTTAGCTACAATGATGAAGAGATTACAGCAAGAGACGTTGTTGATAAACATGAAGAAAACCTCATTCATGAAGACAAAACTCATCTATTTAGGCTTTGTTATTTCTGCAGATAAATTGAGGATGGATCCAGATAAGGTGGAAGTGATCAAGAATTGGCCATCACCGAAGAGTATATTTGAGGTGAGAAGTTTTCACGGATTGGCTAGTTTCTACCAGAAGTTCATCAGGAATTTCAGTGGAATTAGTGCACTGATTATGGACACAGTGAAGAAAAGACACAAGTCTTTTCACTAGACAGAAGAGGCTGAGAAGAGTTTTAATCTGTTGAAGAGGAAGATCACGGAACAACCAATTCTGGTGTTGCCTGATTTCCAAAAGACATTTCAAGTGAAATGCGATGCAAGTGAATTTGCCATAGGGACAGTCTTGAGTCAAGAAGTCAGGCTAATAGCATACTTCAGCGAGAAGCTGAATGAAGTGAAGGTGAAGTACTCCACATATGACAAGGAGTTCTATGCTATCATTCAGGCATTGAAGAAGTGGAGACATTATTTGATTCTGAAGGAGTTTGTCCTATACAGTGACAATCATGCACTGTAGTTTGTGACTCGACAGGAAAATTTGAATCAAAGACATGTAAAATGGGTTGAATACATGGATAACTTTACTTTTGTAATTAAACATATTTCTGGAACTGCTAACAAGGTTGCTGATGCTTTGAGCAAGAAATGTTTGCTGTTGCAGGAATTCAGAGTTAAAACACTAGGTTTTGATGACCTCAGGGACATGTACAAAGATGATCTAGATTTTAAGAAGGCATATGAAGTAGTTGAGAATCCAATTCTCAAATATAGAAGCCAATGGACAAAATATATAATCCAAGAAGGATTGTTGTTTAAAGGTAATCAATGTTGTATTCCAAAATGCTTCATGAGGGAGAATTTGCTGAAGGAGAAACACAGTGGAGGATTGGCCAGGCACTTTGGTCATGACAAGAAATTCACAAAATTGAATGAGTCATATTTTTGGTCGAGAATGTGAGTAGATTCCAAGAGATTCGTGGACAGATGTAGAATTTGCCATCATTCGAAAGGAAAGAGACAGAGTGCAGGATTTTATCAACCATTGCCAATACCTGAGAGGCTGTGGGATGCAGTCAGCATGGATTTCATATTGGGGTTGCCACGAACAAAAAGAGGGTTTGACTCAATCTTTGTGGTGGTTGATAGATTTTCCAAAATGGCACACTTTATTCCATGTCAGAAAACTAGTGACGCAACTCACATTGCGAATCTGTTTTTCAAAGAAGTCATTCGACTTCATGGCTTACAAAGGAGCATAGTTTTGGATCGAGACACTAAATTCATAGGAAACTTATGGAGGAACTTATGGAAGAAGATGGGAACTAACTTGTCGTTTAGTTCAACTTATCATCCTCAGATGGATGGACAGACATAAGTGGTCAACAAGAGTTTAGGAGACTTGCTGAGGAGCTTGGTGACAAAACACCACAACGAATGGGACAACATATTACCACAGGAAGAGTTTGCTTATAATGACTCAATTAATAGGAGCACAGGACAAATTCCATTTCAAATTTTTTATGGCGTGTAGCCTAGAGGAATTTCTGAGCTGAGGGATTTAGAACAGACTATGACTAGGAGCGCTAGTGCAGAAGACTTTGCAGAGGCGATGAAAGAACTTTAGAACCAGGTGAAGGAGTGTTTACAGAACTCGAGCTAGGAGTATAAATGAAGAGCAGATCAACACAGGAGACAACTTCAGTTTGAGGTTGGTGATTTGATTTTGGCACATCTAAGAAAGGAAAGGTTCCCAAAGGGGACATATAACAAACTGAAGATGAGGAAGATCGGACCATGTAAGGTCTTGAAGAAATTTGGGGCAAATGCTTATGAGATCGAATTACCCAATGGGATCAGAATTTATCCGATATTCAATGTCTCAGATTTGTACCCATACAAAAATGAGGAAGGTGGAACAAGTTATGAACAACCAGAGATCCAATGGACAAAGTAGATGCTTGTTGCAGAGAAGCCACAGATGGAAAGCATACTAGACAAAAGAATTAGCAAGAAGACCAGAAGAAAACAATACTTTGAATACTTGGTCAAGTGGAATGGACATCCAGTTGAAGATGCCAGCTGGGAGAATGAAGAAGAGATTCAGAATAATGGACAGACTGTGCGAGAGCTCATGGATAGGAGCCCATGAAAATTTTCAAGTGAGGGATTATGATGCAGGAGCATCGCCAATATCAAGCGAGCGTGGGGCAAGAGCCAACACATTTTAGACACATGATAAATTATTTAAAAACTTTTGAAGATAAATGTGCCAAAACGTAAATGTGATAGTTAAGGAGAGGCGTACTTATATATTGTAAAGGACCTTGAGTGATCCTCTCTCGTCCATAGTTGGTAGAAGGCATTTATGTTAGTAGGTAGCTTTGAATTCTCAGAGTTGACAGTTTTAGGAGTGGAGGGAAAACGGATATAGACACCCTCATTGTGTAATTGTAACATAGAAAGGAGGATGCCAATTGAGAGAAAAGTAGTGAAGAACATTACCAAGAAGGAGAAGAGATCATACAGAGCTGGAATAGAGAAACTGCAATTGGAAAACACCCATGTACAGAGATTAAGTTAATAGAAGAAGTCTTAATTCAGATTCATGGCATTGTAGTTGTTTCTTGTATGTGTATGCTAAAATGTATGTTCATAATTTTACTCTTTTTGTTATACATTTTCTTTTCTATGCTCTGTATGGATGACTTCTTGTTAAATGTTTGAAGTCTGAGAGAGAAAGAGTTAGGAAATGAGTTTCAATTGTTTCTCTATCTGAGCGAGGGTTCCTGCAAGGAGTGCAGTTGAATTGTCCGCAAGGAGTGCATTGAAAAAAAAAAGGGGTTCAGAGGTTTGTCTCTGAAAGCTCAGATAGATTAGATTTTTTTCTCATCCCCTCAAAGGTGCAGTTAGGCACAGGAGTTGTGCAATGTGTGCATAGACTAAGCTTGAATCCAGGTTTTGAAACCTGAGAAGCTATTGAAGGATTTGTCGCTGCAAGGAGTGCGTAGAGGTAAAGGTGTTCAACACTGAAGTGATTGAGGGTTGATGCAAGGAATGCGTGCAGGAGGTTCTTGAAAGGCTGGAAGCCATAGAAGACCTCTGAAGGATTCAAATTTTCTAAATCGTCGAAGGGAATAGATGAACAAACAAAATTCTGTGTAGAGGATTAGTGAAATCCTGCCAGCTGTCTGATCTGATAGAGAAGCAAGGAGGTTATAGTTGTTACCATAGTTTCAAGCTCAGGAGATTGTGAGCCATTGGATCCTCACCTAGTTATGCGTCAACCGTAGGATCTTGCAGGAGTTGCATGGGGTTTAAACCCTCGCAAGCAGAGCGAAGATCCCGAAAGGTGGTGGGATATCGAGGTGTCAGGGTTCGGGATATCGAAAGTCCTGTGGACAAGAGATCGGGTAAATCCATGGTGAAAGCCCCAAAAAAGATCAGAACCTCCCATCAGTTGAGACACGTGGCAAAGATCGAGATTCATCGACATATCGGAAGTCTAGAGACTAAGAGTTTGAGACTTTATAAGTCCTGAACCAGTGAAAGAATCACAACCATTGAACTAAGGAAGGATGCGTGTCATGCGATCATCTAATTCGGAGATCCGGACACTGGAACTCACATAGGTGAGTGTTTTTTACTTCACATCAGGCAAAGTCTGATATTTGATCTAGACTGTCCATCCATTTGGGACGCGTGATGGAATCTGAGAATTTGGGGTTTGGTGTTTCGTGAATCCTGAAGACAGGAAACATCCACATTTTGGAATCGTGAAGTAAGAAGTCCTGATAAGGTGGAAAGCTCCATCGGGGGGGGCAACTGTCATCATATCAGAAATTCAGAATTCGAGAGATCAGAAGACCCGAGGGAAAATGAATTTCGGCATTTCAAACCCCAAAGTCCCGAGGGAGATTAGGGATTGTTGGTCTAGTAGACGATCATGACCGTTGATCGTGTTTAAGGTGGAAAGGGGTTCCTAGCTGACCTCATATCAGGATTCGGAGGATCGAGGATCCTGAGGAAAAGAGGTCCAATACATTTCGGCATCCGAAAAACCGAAATCCCAAAAGGAGATAGGACTACGGTCATATAAGGGGAGGTCATATGGACCAAAATTCTAGCTCAGGGGGCTAACTGAAGTTAAAGCATCTCGGGATATCAGAGATCGGGAAATCGGGAAGACAAAGGTTTGCGACATTGGGGATTGCGAAACCTCGAAGCCCAAAATTTTATTTTTCTGTTGTGAATGGAAAAGCGATCAGGCCTAAAGGCTGTAAGGAGCAGAAAATCCCTATGGGTTGATTTTATTAGAGATTCCGAGGAGGAATCAAAGAGCCAATTCGGCTCGAAGGTGGAATTAGAACGATCCTTAAGAATGGGAGGCAGCGCAGAAGCTTTGTCAAGGAAAAAGGTGCTGTCTGCATTAATGGCCTTCCATACAGAGCTTCATAGGGTGGAATTCCAATGGATCTATGAAAACTATTATTGTAGGCGAACTCTACCAGAGGTAGGTACTTCTCCCAATGGGTTTGATTATCCATGACATACATCCTAAGCATGTATTCCATGAATTGATTTACTCTCTCAGTTTTCCCATCTGTTTCAGGATGATAAGCTGTGCTTAAGTTCAACAGACTCCCCAACGCTGATTGTAAACTTTTCCAAAACCTAGAGGTGAGTCTTGAGTCCCTATCTGAAATTATATTCTTAGGTATCCCGTGCAAACGGATGAACTCACTTACAAACACACGTGCCACATCAGTGAACTCACTTACAAACACACGTGCCACATCAGTGACATCATAAGTGTCTCTAACTGGAATAAAATGAGCACTCTTGGTTAACTTATCAACTATCACAAGAATGGAATTGTGTCTAAGAGATGTGAGCGGAAACCCCATAACAAAATCCATAGAGATGACTTCCCACTTGGACATAGGAACATCATGTGGTTGTAGGAGGCCTGCCGGGTGGTGGTGGTCAACTTTCACTTATTGACACTCCAGGCACTTGGCGATGAAATGGACCACATTGTGCTTCATGCCTACCCAAAAGAAGAGCTTCCTCATGTCTGCGTACATCTTCTTCACACCTGGATGTGCACATTAAATTTCTCTATGGGCTTCCTTCAGTATGATGCTTCGAATATCCCCATCTTCAGGGATGTACATCCTTCCTCGATATCTCAATAGTCCATCTGCTTCCCGACTATATCCTTCATACTTTGGATCTGATTTCCTCCCACTTAGGAGGTTTGAAGTAACCTCTAAATACCAACTATCTCCTTGGATTTGCGCCAAGACACGTTCCCTCAGATTGACTTTTAAGGGTACCAAGGAGAAGACACGTGGTCTCCTACTCAAGGCATCTGCGACCACATTTTCCTTTCCCTTGATGTATGAAATACCAAAATCATACTCACTCATAAACTCACTCCATCGCCTTTGCCTGGCATTCATATCCCTTTGAGTGAAGAGATATTTTAGAATTTGCTGGTCCATTTTGAGCTCAAAGTTTCACCCCAAAAGATGGTGCCACCAAAGATTCATAGCTAGCATTACAGCTGCCAACTCTAAATCATGAGTAGCGTAAATCTCTTCATGTTTCTTCAACTTCCTTTATGCATAAGCTATCACTCCATCCTACATTAGCACGGCCCCCAACCCTTGCTTCGAGGCATCCATGCAGACTGTGAAGTCCTTTTCCATATCTGACACTTGTAGAATTGGCGCACTAGTTAGTAACCTCTTAGGCTCAATGAATGCACTATCACATTCTTATGTTCATTCATACCTGACCCCCTTGTGCTACAAAGTGGTGATGGGTTTCACTATTTTTGAGATTCCTTCCACAAATCTCTGATAATAACCTACTAGCCCCATGAAGCTTCTCATCTCGTGGGAATTTTTCGGCATTGGCCACTCCATAATGGCCTTTACCTTCTCTGGGTCCACAAAGATTCCTTCACCAGAAATGATATGACCTAAATAGTGGATCTCTTTCTGGAAGAAGGAACACTTTGACAACTTCCCATATAATTTGTTCTCTCTAATTCAGGACAACACCACTCGCAAGTGTTCCTCATGTTCTCTTTAATTCTTGGAATAGATGAGGATGTCATCTAGAAAGACTTGTACAAAATGGTCTAAGTACTTCCAGAATACGCCATTCATGAGGCTCATGAATACTACTAGCACATTGGTCAATCCGAAAGGTACTACGACGAACTCGTAATGTCCAAACCGGGTTCGAAAGGTAGTTTTAGGAATATCACCTTCCTTAATCCTTAACTGGTGATACCCTAATCACAAATCGATCTTTGAGAATACCGCTACTCCTTTCATCTGATCAAAGAGGTCATCTATTCACAACATTGGGTACCTATTTTTCACTGTAGCATGGTTCAAGTCCCTGTAATCTATACACAATCATAAGGAACCGTCCTTCTTATTTACAAAAATTACTGGTGCACCCCAAGGTGAGAGACTGGGCTTTATTATCCCTAAGTCTAGTAACTCTTTCAACTGCATTTGAAACTCACAAAGTCCTAGTGCTGTCATCCGATAAAGAGTCTTGAAAATTGGTTCTGCACTAGGTTTTAGCTCAATAGTAAAATCAAGCTCCCTCTCAGGAGGTAACCCTGGTAACTCATTTGGAAAAACATCCTTAATTCTGACAATACCGGGTACCGATCCAAGGAGGGTCCCTTCCTTTCATTCACCGCTTCCACTACATATAGTCGACACCCTTGCCTCAAGCATCACTTAACCTTCATAGTTGAGATAAAGCGTAATGACACCTTTCTCCGTACACCTTGGATCTCTACTGGTCTTCCTTCATCGTCGACACAAAGCACCCTTTTTGCGAAACAATCTACCAAATCTCGATGAGATTATAACCAATCCATTCCAATGATTAGGTCGTATGCCCTGAGAGCAGTGATGTATACCTTCAACCTGGTAGTACACACTCTCAGTTCTACTATACAATTATCAACGCTAGGTCCTACCGCTTGTTTTTCCCCCGAAGCCATCTCGACTTGTTTAAATTCATCGTGCTCATAGGTTGCCAAACCACTATTTTCTAATGTAGATGGTGAAATGAAACTATCTGTAGCACTAGAATCAAATAAAATCTTAACATTGATATGATTTAGCTTACCTGATGACTCCACCACCGTGGATTGATGTTCTGCCTAGCGATTATTAACTGCTATGTAAATCTGGTGGTTGCTACTTTCTCTTCCCATCAGGGCCTTTCCTTCTCTATGCACAAATCCTGATTGTAACTCTGGGCAGTCATGCTGGTAATGGGGTCCTCTGCACCCCCAATAGGTAACACGGGATTGAATCTTCTCACTGTTCTGTGACTGTCTCTGAAATGAGTTCCTTCCCCTGGAACCCCTGCCCCTACTAGCTGCTCCCTGAGATGGTCATGGACCTACCTGTGTCGTTGGTGATGAACAAGATGCTGCACTTGCTGCCATTGAAATCCCTGCGGCTACTGTCCTTGGTGCGACTCTATTACCATATGGAGGTGGCCTTGAGCCCCCTCTCCTGGGAAATTTCCTAGGGGTTGTCCCCACAAATCCAGGACAATGCAGAAAGGGTGGTCTCGTACCTCAAGTTAAGTTCAAGTGTTCCTCTGCATAATGTGCATTTTCCATAGCTTCCGCTACTGAAGACGGTTTCCACATCTGCACCATAGCCCTTATCTTAGGGTTTAACCCATAGACAAATCATTCTGCATGTCGTTGGTCATTATCCATATATGAAACATATTTGACCAATTCCATAAACCTAATCTCATATTCTTCTAGGGTCCTGTTTCCCTATAACAGAGCATGAAACGCTCCTACCTGTTGTTCCTCATAGTAAGCTTGCAGGTATTTCCTTTGGAACCTCTCCTCGAAAAGTTCCCAAGATACGGTGTCTGGGGTAAGATGCAATTGTCTTTCCAGGTTGCCCCACTAGTTCAAGGCACTGTCTCTCAACTAAAAATTATCTATCTTCGCCTTTGAAGTGAACACATAGTCTCTTAAGGAAAAACACCTTGTCATGCCTTCTAACCATGCCTTGGCATGTTCACTGGCATGACCCCCGCAAACTCCATAAGTTTTATCTTCTACAGTTATCTAGTGATGTCTTCGGGTGGAGGTCCTTCCCCTGAATCCCTCGACTGAATCCCTCGATGCTTCTGGATTACCCGTTCCAGATGGTGGAGGCTCCACTTTGATCCCTGTTGGTTGACGCCCCTTTAAAGTCTCATTTATGGCCTCCAAAGAGCACAGTATGAGAGCTAGTTCAAGCGATGGTGGTGGCAGTCCCTGCGATGATACCCCTCTGCCTCGATTTCCTCGAGTCCTAACCATCCTGTATGATTTAACCTACATCAACCAAAGTTGTCAGGGTGATTTCAAGGACATTTCACATTTGTGCAACTTAAACTAGAAAACAGGGTTAGGCGTAAGTTTTTTTTTACTTGTCTGTAAACAAACGTTACTCTCTTTAGGGGAGGTGGCAAGGTAAGGGCTAAAGCGTCTAATCTTGATTTCTTCGCCTAAGAAAACTATTGACCCTCTCCCTAGTAGTTACTCTAGCACTATACCATACTATCCATAGTGCATTAGATCCCTTATATGGTGCTTTCTATTATACCCCTATTCTACCCTGACTATTTCCCATAACCTGCATCAAACTCCCACTATTCTACAAGGACTTTTAACCTGTAAATTATAAAGTTACACTATTACATTCATTAATCAAGGGGATATATGTATTCGATTAATAATAATAGGTTTCAAACCCATTATTAACATAATTTTTTTTATAATGTTAATATGTTGTGCACAAAATGCTCCCTTGCGAGCTTGGTGCTTGGCTTTGACTGGTGGAATGGAATGGAAGGACTTGGCACTTGGCTCGATGGTTGAGGGCATGGAACTCAGTTCTTGGTTAACTTGGATAATTGAAGATTATACTTCGGGATAATACTTTATGACTATTGATCATTAATCTATTTATATATATGAATTTATTTTGTAATGACTCATGTGTGGCACGTTGGTGTTTGGTTGTTTTCCAAGGCTTGGACTATGGTGAGTGGTCATGGGTTCAAAACCCGTCCGTTCCAACAAAATTTAATCTAATCGAATATAAATTTTATTCGAATCGTATGTTATGTTAATTACACTTTTTAATTAATTAGTCATTTAATTAATTAATCTTTCTTATTAATCCTTAATCGTTTAATTAACTAACACTAGTCATTAATCCATTAATCAATATTATTAATGCTTGAAATAAAGTTTAAAATTTGAAATTAAATTTTTTTTTTAAATAAATAAAATAAATATTTTAAAATTTTGAATTAACCCTTCTAAAATTTAAAATACATTTAAAACAAGTAACTATAATACAATTTTAATAATTCAAGTAATTAAAACAAAAAAAATAATTAACATTAAAAAAATAAAAAATAAAATAATAATAATAATAATTCAGAAAAAATATCTAAGGTCGGGTAGTGGGTCCTCGCATGAGGCCCACGTTCCCTCTCCCCTAGGCGCTCATCCCTTAACCCCAATCTCCTCCTTCTTTCATCTCTTCAAACCCTACCCTTTCTCTCCTTTTACATTTCGTTTTTTTTTTCTAAATGATCAGGGTGAAGGATGAGGCCGACGACCATGGCCATTTCCCTGCTTGGCCGACCCTGTGTCCATGGTTTCAAGGTCTGGAGGGTGCGTCGTACACAGTGGTGCGTTCCCTCTACTCCTATGTGGTTTCTATCATTCGACAACTGGAATTTTATGCTTGATAGCATAAGTTGTGTGGTTGGGCCTGAGTGTTTTATGCTTAAAGCATTGCCTCAAAGCCCCCCCAAAAAAAATAAAAGCATATCCGTAGCTTTATAAATAGCCTTTGCTTTCCCTTCCCATAGACATAATTCTCATTTTTCCTGTTAGTCTCTCTGTGTGTCTTTTTTGTGTTGTCGTGTATACATTTTAGCTCTGTAATGTGTGTGGATGAATCATCCTTGAAATTACTTGTTTGTTTATGTTTTTTTACATATGTGTCTATTTATTTGTGAATTTGTTGGTGCAGGTGATTTTTATTTTCATTTATTATTATTATTTTTTATTCCTTTGTACAGTGTGTAGGTTGCCTGGATCCTCCTCGGCTTAGTGTATGGTCTGCATATGATTAGTGTATGGTTTGTAGTGCATGGTGTTGGCCCCATGTGGGCTTAGTGCTTTGGTGACTTATATGTGTTGTTTCAATGGCTTGTGGACATTGGTATTCGGTTTAGCGACTTGTATGTGTATTGTGGCTTGGCTCTTGCAGCTCCTCCCCATGGCTTGGTGCATGGCTCCAGCACTTGCACTGGGATCTTAAGTTGACTTGTGGCACACGGGCTTTGGGTGCTGGACTGTGTGTTGGTGCTGGAGCGTTGGGAGCCAACCTTTCCACTTGTGAGCTTAGCAGTTGTTGTGCTTAGGCACTGGATTGTATGTTGTTTCTTTGGTAAATAACATGTGTTATTGATGGGTTCTTAGATGAGCTCGCAGACTTGGTTTGGCACTTATGTGCTGGACTGTATGTTGTTGTTTGATTGTATGAAGTGAGTCTGTGGCTGTGCATTGGAGCTTGGCGCTTCTGCGATGGATTGTGTGTTGGTGTGTTGTTGATGCTTGTGCACTTTGATTCATGTGTTGGATTGATGTTGAGTTACTGTGGCATGTACTTAGTTGTTAGGTTCCTCGAATTGGAGCTTGGCCTTTAGGCCCCTTCGTGTAGTGCATGGGTTTTGGCCCGTGTGGGCTCCCTCCTCTCAATTTGTGCTCCATGTGGGCATTACCTTGTGAATTGACTGTCAGTGCCTACTGCATCCTTGGCTCTCTGCTGTGTGATGAATTGTAAATCCAAATTGGAGGTTGGACTTAAAGGCCAATATTTTATTATAATTTTTGTTTTTAATTAATTTTTTTTTGTTTTATACCTCTACGCATTGAGCAATGTAAAGCCCTATCGTGGGCTCCTCCTTTGATGGCTTTGGCATTGGGTATCTTGGGCTCGTGGCTCTTTCCTCAACTTGGCATGAGTGGAATGAGATGGAAAAATCCCCATATCCATGGAACGGAGGGCGATAGAAAGGAGGTCGCGGGTTCAAGCCAGCGGTAAGCCAAATTAGCTCATCTACCTCTGTTGGGAAGAAGGTGAAATGTTTGCTTGTTTATTTATAAATCTGTTAAGACATTCCTGAACATAATTTATATATAAATGTAGTCATTTACATAGGTTGGTTTATTTGAAGAGGAAATCTTGGCATTGGCACTTTGTGTAGGGTTTGTGTGTTGGTTACCTCTATTTTTACTTTGGAAATGTTTCAACATGAAAGCCAGTATTGATTTCCTGTAATAATTTTATTCCATGCTTGCAATTCATGTACATAAATTTTGCTATTTATTTATAACATATTCTTCTTTAAAGGTTGTTATGTATCCTACGTATAGGTTGGGATGTTCTGAGCACTAAATACATTGTTTTTATGTAGGAGAAGTTATCTATGGGAGGTTGTCTAAACATCAACAACTTGTAATAACCCAAATTGGCACAATCACTAATGTTTGCTCTCTTCTTTATTTGGAAGGTCTGGGTTCCATTCCCATCGACCACCATATCCTATGGTTTGTTTTTTTATATTTTTTTTTTTTGAAAGGCTCATCTATCTTTTATGAGGTTTCTTACAGTTTTTTTTTTTTTTTACAGGTTTGCAGGTGAAGAGGTGTTGGTTCTAAAGAAAGAAAATTTAGTTGTAGGTAGGCCCTTAAGGCTCTAGTGCTTCAAAATGAAGCTCTGATACCATGTGTAGAGTCCCTGTCCCCACAGAGACTTATAAAACACAAGATAAATAAAGAATAAAGAAATTATATCATATAAAATTTAATCATCAACTTATAATCATAAATTATTTAGTATAAATTTTGTTTATGAATAGCATGAAAACAAACTTACGTATCCATCACATAACACAGCATAATCACTAAAATACATACCTCTGTATGATGTTAATTCTCCAATTATATGGTTGTCCTCTCTGCTGTTCTGCTCGAACTCTGCCCAAAACTGAATCTGTCCTCCCTGCCAGCGAGGAATAGATCCTGTTCGGCTCCCTAGCTCCAGGATTCCATGAGGATTCCTGGCCCCCGAGCCCAAAACTCCTAGAAACTTGGTGCACCTCTGTAACAGTCCACCCAAACTCCCAAACCAGAACAATATCACAGACACCAAAATACAATCCTTCTCTCTCAATAATGCTTTCTCTCCCAAAATTTAATAATCATCTCCTGAAGGCCTCTGTCCCCTCATATCCTTCCCCATTGACCATATCCTCCTTCATTTAATTCCACCCACATTATCCCTCCATTTACTAACATATCCCTCCATTCAATACCCTATCCCCTTTCATACGTAAAGTTTTATAATAATGAATTAAAAGTTATTAAGTATTTAATTCTTTACCCTAAACATTAAATGTGTTAATCAATCAATTAATTAATTAATCAACATATAATAAACAATAAGTAATTAATTAATATTATTAATAAATAATCATTATTTAACTAATACACATTAGGACAATTAAGTATTTAATTAATTATACTTGGTAAATCTTAAGCAATCATTTAGCTAGGGTTGTTACAGGACCCTAGTTTATAATGGCAGTTGGACTACTTCAGCATGGTAGATTTAATTTCTCAATGGGACCTTGGTTCTCTAGTCTACTTCAGCACCATGGTCCACACTTATCCATGGGACCCTGGTATATGGTTGTACATCAAGCGTTGAGGACAATGCTTTCATAAGGGGGATGGAATGTAAGGTAGCTAGAGAGGTAGTGGGGGGGGGCAGAGGGCCCATAGTGATAATAGTGGAGGCTATTCAGTGTAAGGTGGACTAGGTCCACTATATTATTAAATAAGGCCTAGTATGGTAGTTAGATATAATAAATGTGTAATTAGATATAATAAATGTAAGAGGACTTCTTAGAAGGTTCTACTTCTAGAAGATTCCTCCTCTAGAATGTTCTTAGGTGATGGTAGAACTATATAAATGGGTTCAAGAAATGTAATGAGACATGAAGAGTAGTATTGTATTTGGAGATGAAGCTCATTAGTAGGATTCCCCCTCGAAGAGGCAAGTGAACATGAGAGGATCCCTTCCATAATAGGATCCATTGTATGGTGTTTCCCTACCTCAAGCATTTGGTAATAATATAGTGTGGTTTCTTCTATATTGCTTTGTGGATATATTGTGTATTCATTATTTGTGGTGATTATATTTGTAGATCTATTCAGGCTCTTAACAAGTGGTATCAAATCACTTTCATTGGCAGACATTGTGGGCAAATATTTTTTATTTTTGCAGATTTGTTTTCGGAGAGGAAAAAAGAGGGCCGCGACATTCCAGAAATTTTAGGTATATTTATGTGAAAAATTTGTAGAAAAAAGTTTTATATCTGATTTCCTCTTAGAAAAACACCCAATTTGAAAAAAAATCGTCCAAAACGGAGTCCGGGAAGTCAAGATATTGAAGTTTTAAAATCTGCAATTTTTCAGGGTTTTTTCCATGGACGGCGGTGCGATTTTTATTTATTTATGTAGCAGCTGGAGGCCGAATTTGCATAAACAAATTACAGATCTGATTTCCTCTCACAATTTCACCCAATTTCAAAAACAAAATCAGCCGAAATGGAGTCCTAGAAGTGAAGTTATGAGCATTTTAAATTCAATCGTTTTTCAGGGTTTTTCCGGAAAACACCGTAATTTTCTACAGTAATTTATTGTTCTATTTTTTGGATTTTTTCATGACGGTTACAGGATCGAAGAGTTCATATGGTGATTGGATGGCTATTTCCTCTCAAACCCTCAAATAAATTCTTGAATCATTCAAATCCCAATTGTATGACACATTGAATGACAAATTGAATGTCTTTGGAGATGGCCTCAATGATAGTTTTCGTAGTATTCAAGACTCATTGGATAGCATGCAGGAGATATTTCTTATGGAGGACGTCAATGATGAGCATAATTAAGAAATATATTCTTGGTATGGTATCGATGTCGATTACGATGATTGGTATATGGATAGTGTTGGCAAATTCAGTTAACAGATAGCAAATCAAGGTATACTTATCATTGATGGCAAGTACAATTGTGGTTGCAGTGATGACAATAGCAATGAATAACAGTGCAGTAATAATCGGGAGGAGAAGAGTCAGTGATCATTGGATCCCATTCAAATTTTCTGAAAGGCCGACAACCGTCAGATCTGTAGAAGCTATGAGAGAGATAAGCCATCAGAGAATCAGGGATTGGGACTTTGAAATGTCCAATTCACTCGACAACAAAAACCCTGAAATCACGATATGCGATTTCGCGATTTGATCATAGCCGTTAAAGTAAGCTTGAGGTATGGACCATTGATTTTCCTCATCGGAGAATAAGGAATCAGAGTTTCACGAGTCTCGTGAACAATGACAACGAAAACCCCGAAATCATGATATGCGATTTCACGATGTAATCACAGCCGTTGGATAAGAAGTTCTCTGGATCGTTGATCACAGCCCGTATCAGAGTATCGAGGATCAGGACTTTGCAATGCCAAAATATCTTGACATCAAGAACTCTGAAATCTTGAAACGCGATATTGTGATTCAATCGTAGCCGTTGAGCCAAGATTGCATCTGAACCATTGATCCAACTCATGACAGCAGACCACGTCAGCAAGGGACACATGGCACAACCAGGGAATGACAGGTGTCAAGTAGATTCAACACTTCAGGCACATGTAAGTCACGAATCAGAGTGACACGTGGAAGGATCTAACACGTATCAAACCACGTGTGACGTCAGCAGAAGCATCGGTGATCGGGATTTTGAAATGACAAAGTCACTTGACATCGAAAGTCTCGAAATCCCAGAGGGATCGAGACCATCCATATGAGGGACAGGTGTCAAATATCAAGGCACCATCGACATTTTGTTCATCGGGAAATCGGGGATCCCATTGACAAGAGTTTTGTGCAAGTCAGATTCGCGATCCGCGAAACCCTGATGAGTGGGGGCCAGCTGTCAGCACAGCAGAGCAGGAGGACGGAGGCTTAGTGGAGGCCAGCTGTCAGCATCACAGAGTAATGGTCATGTGGAACCGGAGGGCCAGCGCGTGGAGAAAAGGGCTCATCGAAAATCGAGGATTCGAGAGGACAGTGACTCTCGACAGCGTAAAACCCGAAACCCCGACGAGAGGTATGGTGACAGTCACATGATAGCTGGTCACATGGACCATTGTGTAGCCGGAAGGGGCTAAAGCTCGGGAAAGGAGCACATTGAGGATCAGAGAATCGGGGGTTTCGAGTACATGTGCATCTCGACACTGAGAATACCGAAATCCCGATGAGTGAAATCCCGATGGGATTTGAACCGCTGGATCAAGTATTGATCGAAGGGTTGTTGTTCTTCCTCACAGTTTAACGCTTCAGTTATGAATCCGTTAAGAGAAATGGACTGATAATGACAAATCGGTTAGCTTTTTAGTTGCCAAGACAAATGTCCTTGTATTACCTATTGGAAGGGGAAGTGGAATCATCAAGGAAGTGTGTATAAAGGAAAATGAGCGAGACTGAATTGGGTTGGCTGTTCTGAAGTGAATATGAGATGAAATGCAGAGCAAAAGATGGAGAGAAGAGGCATAGCACGAATATGAGAAAATGAGTAGAGCGAGATGAAATGCAGAGCTGAAGCAGAGTAGAATGATAGACAGAGCAGAACCATAGATGAATGCCAGAAAAAGATTGATGCAGAGAAGACCTGCTAAACAAATAGAAGAAGAGAAGAATTGCAGAACAGTTTGTTGAAGATTAAATACAAAGAGAGATTGGTAAGAATTGATTTATCTGTGTAATTGTCTGTGTATTCATTATTTTATATTTAAGGGAGGTTGGGAGGTGCTTGGGAGGACTGATGTCCTCAGAAGTTCAAGTGGGAGCTTGAACATAGGAATTTGTAGCTTCCATCTGGTTGTAGCCAGAGAAACTAGGGTGGCAGGGTGGTGGTATGGAGAACAAGTGTTCTCTGTTATACAAGTTGGAGCCTGTGTAACTGGAAGTTGGTGCTTCCATCCAGTTAGTGCTGGAACTTTCAGGAAGTTGGTTCTTCCATCCAGTTGGTGCTGGAATACTCAGGGAGTTGGTGCTTCCTTCTAGTGGGTGCTAGAGAAACCAGAGAGTTGGAGCTCTCAAACAAGTTGCAGCTTGTAAAACAGAGGTAGCA
>ML780835.1:1077673-1126703 GCA_009831015.1 Picea engelmannii
CTGATACAAGTCAACAGAAAGATGCAAAATCTCCTCTCAGAATTATCAGAAAGAATCATCCTGAAAATCAGATAATTGGAGATATAAATGAAGGAGTTCAGACTAGAAGGAAACTGATTAAGGACACAAAACAATCTCATGTTAACTTTTTATCTATGATTGAACCTACAAATTTTGAGGAAGCTAGTCAGGAAGAAGATTGGATTAGAGCAATGAATGAAGAGCTAGATCAGATTGAGAAGAACAATACTTGGGAGCTTGTCCCTAGACCTGAAAATAAGAATGTAATAGGTTCCAAATGGGTATTCAAGAATAAAATGAATGAAAAAGGACAAGTTGTTAGAAATAAATCCAGATTGGTCTGTAAGGGATATGCACAAGTGGAAGGTCAGGACTTTGATGAAACATTTTCACCAGTAGCAAGATTGGAGGCCATCAGAATGTTTCTTGCTTATTCCTGTCATAAAAACTTTAAAGTTTATCAGATGGATGTTAAGTCCGCGTTTCTTAATGGAGATCTAGAGGAAGAAGTGTATATGGAGCAACCTGAAGGATTCTCATTGATAGACAACCCTAATTATGTTTGTAAGCTGAAGAATGCCTTATATGGAATAAAACAAGCACCACGAGCTTGGTATTATAGACTAGACAAATTTCTACAAGAAAAAGGGTTCAAGAAAGGTATTGTTGATAGTAACCTTTACATTAAATATGAAGGTGATAATTTACTAGTTGTTTTGGTTTATGTAGATGATATTATCTTTGGATGTACTAATGAATCATCTGTTTAGTGGTTTTCTAACTCTATGCAAACAGAATTTGAAATTTCCATGATAGGAGAACTGTCATATTTTCTTGGCTTACAAGTAAAACAAAGCTCCGCAGGGATTTTTATCTCTCAAGAAAAATATTTGAAAGAGATATTGAAGAAATTTCATATGGAATATTCCTCTACAGTCAGCACACCTATGGTGGTTGGTTGCAAGCTGAGCAAAGATTATATCTCACCTAATGTTGATCAAAGGACATATCGTTCAATGATAGGCAATCTTCTGTACATCACAACATCCCGTCCTGATATAATGCAAGTTGTTGGAATGGTAGGGCGTTTTCAGTCTGCTCCTAAACAAAGTCATTTGTCAGCTGTCAAAAGAATATTCAAATATCTTAAGGGAACAATGACATATGGACTGTGGTACCCTAGAAATTAGAATTTCCAGCTAATTTCTTATTCAGATGCTGACTGGGAAAACTATGTTGATGAGAGAAAAAGTACCAGTGGAGGAGCATTCTTTTTGGGTGACTCATTAGTTGCATGGCTTAGTAAGAAGCAGGGATCTATTTCATTATCCACTATAGAGGCAGAATACATTGCTGCTACTACTTCCTGCACACAGATCTTATGGATGATACAAACTCTTGCAGATTTGAAGGTAACCTACACTGACCCTATTCCAATTCATTGTGATAACACCAGTGCCATAAGTGTCTCCAAGTATCCTATTCTTCATTCCAAAAATAAGAATATTCTTATAAAGTATCATTTTATCAGAGAACAAGTATCAAATAGAATTGTTCAACTGAACTATATACCCTCTACAAAACAAATTGATGATATTTTCACTAAACCATTGTCTGCGACCCCTTTTGGATATCTTCGTCAAAAGATGGGGGTTACAAAATATTGTGTCTAATATGTGCACCTGGTCAGGGGGAGTGCTTATTGAATATTTGGTGAATTTCCTAAATTCTTATAGATGACAGGGGGAGTATGTTCTGCAACAAGATCAGTGGAAGAATGTTTCTTCTTTGACATTGATGTCAAAGGGGGAGAAAGGAGTCGAGTTCGAAATGTTTCGGGAACAGATTCAAACCTGATTGGTCGAATGTAGAGGAGAGTCTGAATGGTCGAATGCAGAGGAGAGTTGAGTCTGAATGCAAGTGTTTCCATCAATTCCAAAGGGGGAGATTGTTGGCAAATTCAATTAACAGACAACAAATCAGCGTATACTTGTCATTGATGGAAAGTACAGTTGTGGTTGCAGTGATGACAATAGCAATGAATAGCAGCACAACAATAATCGGGAGGAGAAGAGTCAGTGATCATTGGATCCCATTCAAATTTTCTGAAAGGCCGACAGCCGTTAGATCTGTAGAAGCTGTGAGAGAGATAAGCCATCAGAGAATCGGGGATTGGGACTTTGAAATGTCCAATTCACTCGACAATAAAAACCCCAAAATCACGATATGCGATTTCGCAATTTGATCGCAGCCATTAAAGTAAGCTTGAGATATGGACTGTTGATTTTTCTCATCGGAGAATCGGGAATCGAATTTTCATGAGTCTCATGAACAATGACAACAAAAACCCCGAAATCGTGATATGCGATTTCGTGATGTAATCACAGTCGTTGGATAAGAAGTTCTCTGGACCGTTGATCACAGCCCGTATCGGAGTATCGAGGATCGGGACTTTGTAATGCCAAAATCTCTTGACATCAAGAACTCCAAAATCGCGAAACACGATATTGCGATTCAATCGTAGCCGTTGAGCCAATATTGCATATGAACCGTTGATCCAACTCACGAAAGCAGACCACGTCAGCAAGGGACACGTGGCACAACCAGGGAATGATAAGTGTCAGGTAGATTCAACACTTCAGGCACATGTAAGTCACGAATCAGAGTGACACATAGCAGGATCTAACACGTGTCAAACCACGTGTGACATCAGCCGAGGCATCGACGATCGGGATTTTGAAATGACAAAGTCACTTGACATCGAAAGTCTCGAAATCCCGGAGGGATCAGGACCGTCCATATGAGGGACAAGTGTCGAAGATCAAGGTGCCATCGACATTTTGTTCATTGGGAAATCGGGGATCCTGTTGACAAGAGTTTTGTGCAAGTCAGATTCGCGATCCACGAAACCCCGATGAGTGGGGGCCAACTGTCATCACAACAGAGCAGGAGGACGAAGGCATAGTGGAGGCTAGCTATCAGCGTCACAGAGTAATGGTCATGTGAACCTGGAGGGCCAGCGTGTGGAGAAAAGGGCTCATCGAAAATTGAGGATTCGAGAGGACAGTGACTCTCGACAGCGTAAAACCCGAAACCCCGATGAGAGGTATGGTGACAGTCACATGATAACTGGTCACATGGAGCATTGTGTAGCCAGAAGGGGCTAAAGCTCGGGAAAGGAGAACATCGGGGATCGGAGAATCGGGGTTTCCGAGTACATGTGCATCTTGACACTAAGAATGCCGAAATTGCAATGAGTGAAATCCCGATGGGATTTGAACCGCTGGATCAAGTATTGATCAGAGGGTTGTTGTTCTTCCTCATAGTTTAACGCTTCAGTTATGAATCCGTTAAGAGAAATGGACTGATAATGACAAATAGGTTAGCATTTCATTTTCCAAGACAGATGTCCTTGTATTACCTATTGGAAGGGGAAGTGGAATCGTCAAGGAAGTGTGTATAAAGGAAAATGAGCGAGACTGAATTGGGTTGGCTATTCTGAAGTGAATATGAGATGAAATGCAGAGAAAAAGATGGAGAGCAGAGGCATAGCACGAATATGAGCAAATGAGTAGAGCGAGATGAAACACAGAGCTGAAGCAGAGTAGAATGACAGACAGAGAAGAAGCAGAGCTGAATGACAGAAAAAGATTGATGCAGAGCAGACCTGCTAAACAAACAGAAGAAGAGAAGAATTGTAGAACAATTTGTTGAAGATCAAATACAAAGAGAGATTGGTAAGAATTGATTTATCTGTGTAATTGTCTGTGTATTCATTATTTTATATTTAAGGGAGGTTGGGAGGTGCTCGGGAGGATTGTTTTCCTCAGAAGTTCAAGTGGGAGCTTGAACACAGGAAGTTGTAGCTTCCATCTGGTTGTAGCCAGAGAAACTAGGGTGGCAGGGTGGTGCTAGGGAGAACAAGTGTTCTCTGTTATACAGGTTGGAGCCTGTGTAACTGGAAGTTGGTGTTGGAACTTTCAAGAAGTTGGTGCTTCCATCCAGTTGGTGCTGGAATACTCAGGGAGTTGGTGCTTCCTTCTAGTGGGTGCTAGAGAAACTAGAGAGTTGGAGCTCTCAAACAAGTTGCAGCTTGTAAAACAGAGGTAGCAGCCTCACATTGAGTTAGTGCTCAATTGTAAATGATGTACAGAATTGAAAAAGACTGCCTATCATTTCGAAGAAGAAGAGGTTTTCTCCCTTTATGGGTTTCCTCGTGAAAATCTGTCTCTGTGTGTACTTTATGCCTGACTGATGGTCTTTATTTTTATTGTTCATATGTTGTATATTGTTGATGACCACATGAAGAGAGACTAACAATGTTCAATAAGTATAAAATTTTTTAAGCTCACATACAACTGATTCACCCCCCCCCCCTCTCAGTTGTTTTAGTATTTCCAACAGATAGTTGTCATTTATGGGATGACAACCACTTCCATATTTTATCTAATGACTCTACTCCACCTTTTATAGAGAACATCAATGTACCACATCAAGAGCTAGTTATGATTACCAGAGTCTAGCCTGCATATTCTACAATGGTATTGATCCTTCCAGATTCGGTGTTGACCCTTTCCAACTATGTGGTTGGATATTCTTATTTGGACCCACATGATAGGTGTCAGTATTGGGAGAATCATTTTCAGTTGGTTATTGGGTGCCGATATCTTCCGTGTGGAGGAGTTGAAGCTCATTAGGATGAAGCCCCCTCGAAGAGGCACGTGAACAGGAGAGGATCCCTTCCATAATATGATCCATTGTATGGTGTTGCCCTACCTCAAGGTTTTGGTAATAATAAAGTCGTGGTTGTGCATATTGTACTTCTATATTGTTCTCTGAATCTTTGTGGTATTTATGTATGCAAGTATTTGGTTCTTAACATAATTGTTGTCTCATTCTATCCGTTCTTTATCTATTCTTCTCATGCTCTTTGGTATGTGTACATTATGCTCTCTTCACCTTTTCTATTTTGTTTAGTTTATGTTTCTCTTCTCTGAGTTTGATCTCACACTGTGCATACTGTGATCTTCGTTTCTCCCATTTCAACTAATTTTTCAGTGAGAACATCCAACCTCACTCAGTCACAACCTTTGCCTTTTATACAAATGCATCAATTTCGTTACACCTCGCATATCCAAGAGAAAATGCCAAGCAACAAAATCGCCAATCGTCCAAGAACTATGATTTAATTCTACTAACTAAATCGTAATTGATCAATAATATGTGAAGTGAAACAGTAACCCTTCGATCAAAATCCTGATTAATCAACACCGTTGGATTAAATCCGCAGAGACTTGTTGACCTTTCAAATATGTTCCTTGCGAACTTTACCTGCTTGAACTAGCACCGATCGTGTTTCTCCCACATGCCCACTGGTTGTGACCTTATGTTAAGCAAATAGTCGTTTCACGATTTCTCATTTCGGGTGATAAGCTGCGAGTCACCTCGATTTCCCCAATTTGCGATATCTGAAATGAAGCTTAGCAGTGATAGCTCCTTCCTCTATTCTATCTCCACCTGACTGTTGGCTGTGATGGCGGGCCAAACATTCGAGCGCTTTGTGATTTTGCATATCGTGAACTCCTGCTATGAGTTTCCTCAAAAATCCCACCTCGCAAAACTCGAAAATACTTCATATTAGATCAACGCTCGAGATCTCTCCCTCTGATCAAATGTTGTGATCAAAATCATGATTTTGCATGTCAAGAATTTGGACATGAGTCAACCCTGACTCTCCCAAATCCTGATATCCAAAATACTCTATATCAATGATCCACAACCCTTTGTGATCTAATGGTCCATATCTTATCATGATTTCACATTTCAGATGATTGAACGGGAGCCAACCCTGACTCTTCTAACTCTCGATATCCGAAATACTCTTATATCAATGGTCCACAACCCTCTATGATCTAATGGTTTAGATCTTATCGCGATTTCACATTTCACAACTTCAAAGGTTAGAGAACCTCCTTCCTTTGACTCTCCAGTCAACGAAATCTTGATCTCTCTCCATGTGTCCTCTGGATTCAATGGCTCAGATCTCATCATGATTTCACTTTTCACGGAATTAGAGGATGGATCTCGCTCATTATCCTCTTCGCAGTTATACTGGATCCGACGGTTGTTGTTCCTCATCGCTCAGATCCAACAACTAAGGTCTAATATCCTCCTCTACTCTCTTTTGAGTGTCCTCACTATTGTTATTTCCATAAATCTTCTTAGTGTCATCGTTGTTTTTCTTTCCATCAATGACAAGAACATTCTTTTCCTGAAAAACATGCCAACACCATGGATTGAGCCGTATCTTCTATGAAGCCCGAGAATCCCATATTTTTCTTTATCATGTTGTGTCACAACTGTTTGCCATTGTGGCCACATATATCCTTAACTGAGTGTGTCTTTTTGCCATCATTTGTTCCTTGTAGAGATGAGTTCATACCTTAACCGTATTGGGTTGCTTCCTTCTTTTTTCCTAAGTGGTATTGACCAATGGATGTTGTCCTCACCTTGCGGGAATATCATTGAAACTGGTTGAAGAAGTGGGTTGAAGAGGCACATTGTTAGGCCTGTGAGCATCTCTCTCGAGGTGAGAGAGTTTGCTGGGAAGTGGTTTTATCCTAGAGAGAGTCCACCACCAGCTAAGGAGCTCTGAGAATTCCAGTCTCTCCTGTTGCTAAAGTCCAAGGGAAGCGAGGTGAAGCATCCGATGGACTGTGTGACAATGAAGGTGTATTCTCCTGGGGTGGGGCAGGAATGTGGGGAATGAGAGTTCATGAGTAGTGGGCGTAAGAAGGCTCTTGGGGAGAATCCTTCCAGTTGCACTGTGTAGTTTCTTGTAACCTCTGCCTAGTATAGGATTTCCTTGCCCTGGGTGGATCTTAGTCCTAGCTCGGGGGTGACCCACTACTGAGCGTGATGAGAAACGTGGTATATGGATGGGAGTTTCATGGAAGGTCTGCACATAGTTGGTGGTGTTACTCCAATTGAAAATATAAGTATTAGACTTTTCTTAATTTATATGTTATGCATGTCTGTGATGCTTGAATGTTATCATGTATTTCATTGCATATATGAACTACTGTTAATTCCATTGATTCTGTATGGTAGCATTAACTCTGTGATTATTGTGATTAAGTGTTTTAATTCGATTAAAATGCATATATTATATAAGTGTATATTATGTAGTGGTAACATTACCGGGTCTTTGTGTTGGCCGAGGATGCTACAGTTTGGTATCGAGTGTTAAGTGAAGCCTTTGAGTAGTGGCATTGCTTGACCTATTGGTGGTTGGGGATGTTACAAATTGGTATCAGAGAACGATTACAACAATGAGCCTGGATGGGCCATGTTAGGGGAAGTTGAAGCAAGAGTTTCAGAAGGATTTGTTGTCGAAATGGAAAAAACTCAAGTTATGACCCAAGGTTTCAATGCAGAGCCTAGATGGGTTGGGTAAGTGGTTGTTGGACTCAAGGTTCAAGAGGAAATTGTGTCTGGAGAACCCATTTCGAACCTAAGAACCTTCCTGAGTGCCAAGAAGTTACCTTGGTCATGTTATGAAGATCAAGAAGAATAGCGATGTCGTAAAACCATGACAGAAGTGGTATTGGGTCGCAGAGTAATGTGGACCTTGGGATCTGTTCAGGAGAAGGAGAATCCTTCACGACCGTCATATCTGGTAATGTTGCGAGGTAGTTAGCCATGAATTCCTTTGGAAATGAATATAGTAATAGAGTATGTTTTTCACCGTAGGATATGTTCGGAAGGAAGGGAAATCACTTATGGCTGTCAAATCTGGGGAAGGTCTAGAGGAGTTAAACTGGAAGCCCTTCGGACTTCGTGACTTCAGTGAAGTCTAATTCCAAAAATAAGAGAAGGGTCGAAGCCTGAATCTCTGAAGTGGATCTACACCATAGATATGGAGAGGAGAGCTCGAACATTGGATCAAGCCAATGTTAAAAGGTCAAACACAGTAGTGAAGGGCGAAAGCTCTTGAAGAGCTGAAGTAGTGAGTCATGATGACATCACTTCAATGGACGTGGACACATGGGATGTGTGCCATGATTCAACCGCTAGTATTCCACCATGTGGTACTTTGTATGAGCATGGTTAGTGGGACCTAAGGTTACATAATGATGTTAAAGGTTGAAAGACCCACAATGGCGTTAATCACGATACATCAAGATCAACAACTAGAAGCAATTGTGGGGACCCAAGTTGCACGAATGTTAATTATCCAAAGAAGTCCCACAATCCAAACTACAGTTTCACCAAGGGGTTACATGTTAGTGTCAAAAGAATTATGAGATGAAAGGCGGGTTAGTACAAACCACCATTGAATGCCCCCACAATTGGAAAATGTTAAGTGATGTGACATAATGACATCACGAAGGGTGATTGGGAATGTTTGGAGATTAACAGTTCGTACATGTGGATGCGAGATCCTCCGAAGCTCTGAAGTCTTGAAGACCCGAAGACTCAAAACTCAGACACCTGAGGTTATATAGTAAGTGTCAAGTTTGATATGTTGAGTAGACCTAGATGGTTGATCTACCCTATGTCGTGAGTTCAGTAATCTGGAACTCCGAGAGATTGTTGTGTGGTGCTTTGAAATATTCTAAAGCCGAAGGCCTGAGAAAGCACCTAGTGATCTAGCGCTTGGTCATGGTCCATGATCGCATGGGTTGGGGACTGAGAGAAAGGGGCTAGTGCTTGAAAATGATTACAAAGAAGATAAAATCTCGGAAATAAAATGAAATATGAACGTTTTCTTAAATCAGATTGGTTTGAATGCGTAAACTGGTGAAGTATTGAACAAGTTTCAATTGTTTCTCTTCTTTGAGTTTTCGAGTGAAAGAAGTGCACATTTTCTGCAAGGAGTGTGTTGACAAAGGTAAGTTAACCTCATAGTAGCTAAGGCGATATACCATTGAAACTTTATCATCAGAAGTGGAAGGAGTGCACAGGAAGAACTCTGTGTTGAGTTCAGAGAGAGATAGAGTCACTAAGAACTTTGTACGGCTTTGTTAGGCGGGCTTCGAGCGAGTGAAAGTGTGCACAAAGATAAATCTTTGTCGAGTTCAGGGAGAAGAGTATTAGAGGAAGATACTCACAGAGCTGTTGAACACTTTGTAGAAAATTCTCAGCAAGGTGTGCTTTGAGCAGAAGGTTGCCAGGAGGGCACTAAGTTTTCCTTTGAAAGGAAACAAAAGTGCCAAGACCCTTAGGAGACTGAGTAAATTGAAATTATAAGAAGAGATAATGTAAGGAGTGTGTGGGAGACGAACTCATTCTAAGTCCTAAAGCTTAGAAGATATTACACTTACGAGAGAGAAGATGAGATCTAGAAGGCGAAATCACAGGAGAAAGGTCAAAGAATGAAGCCTTTGAACACTGACAAAATCTTCCAAGGTGGAAGAAGTCAAAAGTTCAGGAGGAGGAGAAACAACAACCATCGAATCAATTGTGGGGAGGATCCTGGAACATTAGATAAACATCCAATAGAACAAAGGAGGAGCATAGGAGAGGAACAGATGCCATCCATTGGATCTAAGTGCGAAGGACCAACAACTATTGGATTCATAGGTAAGTGCAGGAGACTTAACCCTTGTGTGTGCAGGAGAAGTGGACTTGTCAAAGTCCTGAAGTCCCAAAGTGATTTGGGACTACCCATCATCAATGAGGATAGGTGGTGTAGGATCCACAACTTCAGAAGTTTGTGGACAAGGAGGAGGAGAAACAACAGAAGTAAATCTTGGTCGTTGATATGAAAGTGGACATGTGGCACTAGATCTGGAAATCTGAGTACAGAGCACTCTGAAGGAAATAAGAGGATGAAAGCACCGAAGTCCCAAGGGAGATCTCGATCATTGATTGAGGAGGAGGTCGAAGGACCATTGATCTGGTATTGGTCAGAAAGATCTGAATTTTTGAAGAGAATCAGGGTCATTGATTTGGAGAGGACACATGGCAGAAGATCTGTCACTATGGTGAAATTCACTCAATATATTTGTGTGTGTGGAGATGTGAGAAATCTTGAAGTTCGGAGACCCGGAGTTCATCAGAACCATCCAATTGTTGAGGATGGGTGTCATTAGAGCTTCCACTCTGGAATATTGTCATATGGGGAAAAGAAGATAGTTGAGAGTTGAAACTCCCAAGGGACGGAAAGTCAAAATCAGTCGTAGCCATTGATTTGATAGGGAGCTATGTGTCTACAAATTGTGCAGATTTGGGATTACGTGTGGAAGGAGAAAAGAAGGTATAAAAGGAGGATAGATAGCAGTCGTTGATCATGGATCATCGCCAAGGGATTGGAGATCGACAAATGAGATGGATTGCGGGGCCATAACTTTCTCAGATGTTAAAAATATGAGAGCAGGCCACAATTTGTACCATGGTTTTAACAAAGTGATGCATGGAAACTGTAGGTGAATTTAAGGGAAAAAAGTGGGTTGGCCTAAATCCATTCTTTCCCACGCCCGCAATCACAGTTTTCCATGAGGTCTTAGACTAGGCCATATGAAGGAAAGGGATAATGAAAAATGGGCTAGCACCTGAAACTTGGAGTTTTGGAAGCATGTAGGAATAGCCCACAGGTCTGTTAGGACCTACACACAAAAGGAAAGGGGACCTGTGTAGGATTAATATGGGTCTAGAAAAGGCCTGAAGAGTCAATCCAACTTAGCATTTTGAAATATTCTTTGACTAGGAGGTCAACAAACCCCGTTGAGGTGGGGCACTACGTCGAAAGTGCTCAGGGCATAAATAATCATGTACAATGACTACAATGAGAGCACAAGAAGATTCAAAAATCCAGGAAGAATTGAATACTTTTGGGTTCAACAAGGAAAATTTGCACATGGGAAAGAAGTTGTTGTAATTTCTATGGTAGCAACTATGTTATGGCTTGTTGGGCCAGCCAGAGGAAAGAATGCTTTCATGTTTGCAAGTGTTGTTAGTGATGTTATTGCATAAGGAGGGAAGCAATAGAGAGATGAAGTGTTGGTTATAAGTTTGATAAAGGAATCATGAAAGATTCTACTACAATAAGACATTCAGGTAGTATAAAATTTTTTAATGGCAATCATGCAGGTATGAGTTTTTATTACTCTTTTTCCATAATTGCTGAAAGGAAATTTAGGTAAGAATTCCCTTAGACAAAGTTATTTTATAAAATCACATGATTATTATTGAATGCTTACCACTGGAGGTGGTAAAGGCTAGAGGCTTGTATAAATTCAAATCTTTTAGCTTCTGAATGCACACACTGACATAGTAGAATGCCATGTTAATTTGGTTATGGGGTAATAACCAAAGAACTAAAAGATAAGAACTTGTTATAGGAATGAATGAGAGTAAGATGGTCATGTATGAAACTAGGAAATGGTTGGATATGGAAAGGTATGGATATGGAAGGGTTATGAGCCACACAGGTACTAAAGTCTTCCTACCTTTAAATAAAACTTGGGTTGCAACCTTTTTGCTAACACTAATGAACACCACATAATTATACTCTTGGTGTAGTTTTCGGGTCGAAAAGGAAGGAATCCAATTAATTGGGAAGACAATAGGAAGTGTGTGGAGAATGTTTCAACAAATTGGCCAGAATTCCAACTTATGGATGGTGAGATACATGACTGAGATAAAGAGAATTATGTAATCCAATGGAAGGTGCACTGTTTAATGATGCATTGAGAATTGCACTCATGCATAATGAGTGACATAATTGTATACTAAATTCAATGATTGAATGTGTTTTGTAAATACGTGCATATATATTATTGCATAGAAATAATTGTTATTAACAACTAAAATGTTGTGAACTCATGAAGCCGAGGACATTTCAGGAGTTGCTATACATTGCAACAGGAGATTTTCAAGTCAAGTAGTCACATGAGCATTGACTGCAGGAAATTTTCTTGTTTAGAAAAAGAAGTAATGAACTTACAGATATTATTGTGAACATGCATATGCATAAAATGACGAGTCGTTCTAGTTTATTAAATTGTTGGGTAATTGTGATTGAATTTCTAGGTGCAGAAAATTCTAAGATCACTGCATAATATTTTGTACATATTGCAATTGAATTATGATGTACAACAAATAATGACAATTTGTTGGTTGTATGGAAGATGAATCATTACAGGAAAAATGGTATGCAGTTTGGTGCTTGTGGAAAACCTCAAGGATGGTTTCATTCATAATATGCTAATAGCCAAGATGAATTATGAAATAGAATTTCATGTTTTGGGGAAAAAGTTGAATTCCCTTATGAACTAGTTGATGTTCCTAAATGAATTCTTTTATGTTATATCATGATAACTGCATGTGGGTGATGCAGATGAGATGATTTTAATAAAAGTTAGAATGTTGAATACAAAGAGTAGATTGGGGAAGATGCCAATTGGAGACCTCTGAGGGCAGTTGGAACTCCTCGAGCCACAATTCTCTAAGACTTCTGGTCCGGCTAGTTGCTGAAGCCCAAGGAAAGGGAGGTGTAATAGCCGATGGACTATGTGATAGTGAAGGTGCACACTCCTAGGGTGGGACATGAATGTGGGGAAGGAGAGAGTATTGGTTGGAGTGATGCTGAGGTTTGGTAGCTTGGTCTAGACCATGTTGATGTGGAAGGTCTTCTCAATCAAAAGATAAGTATCAATTCTCTATTTATTGTATGTTGTGTATCTCGTATACATGTTATAATGTTATTGGAATCACCTATATATAAATATATAAACATTGCATATATGATTGCATTACCTACATCCATGAATGTATATAATGTATTTCATGTTTCATTGTTTAAGAAATATATACCCGATGTTAATCATGTTATTGATTGGAATGTGATTCAGGTAGAGCAAGAAGGCGTCTTGCAAGTGCATCCAATGCGCACATTGGAACGGAAGAGAAAAAATATTTGGAATCAATCCATAGGGCTTGTAAAGGTCTAGTGGACCTAGTACATTCCTAAGGATGCGACATGGGAGAATGAGGACGTTATGTGAGCAGAATACCGACATCATTTTTAAGATTTTGGAAATCTTGTTGGTGCCGTGTAAAGAGTTGCACTAAGGACAGTGAAAAAATAAGGGGAGGGGATTGTAATACCCCAAGGATGTGCCCCAATTGTATTATGTATTGTAAACATGTTTTGTAGGCTGGTGATCCGAGTTATAATAAGCTAGGAGGATTATTTGGTGATTAGGCTGGAGATCTTAGGTGTCAAAGGCTAGGAGCCTGATTTTGTATATGTAATTATGTAGATCATTAATAAAATATAAACATCACTGCGTGCAGACTGACCACTAAGAAAGAGTGATGGGGGACTAAGCTTCCATATGGTTGGGTAAGGGAGGAGGCTAAGTGTGTGGGCTTAAAGGCTAAGTTAGGGGGCTTACCTCAAAAGGGGATAATAATTTACTATTATTTCCTAAAGGCTAAGGTGGACATGTTGAGTGTTGTCCTAAGTTCCTGTAAAGGGAACATATCAAAAATGGAGTGCATGGAGCTCCAGGAAGACAGGTGTCGACCTGGGTGCATGCAGTTAAAAGCTGAAGCATCAGCTATGTTGGGGGTCCATGGTTCATTCTTCCAAACTCCATATGAGTCACTTTGCCATTCCCCATACTTCATGAATTCCATTTAGCTTTGTGATCGACCTCTGTGTTGATTCCTTGTCACACACCCTGAAAGCAGTGGAAAACACATGGACTGAGCCATGTGTCCTGTGAAGTCCGAGCACCCTATAAATTTCTGAACCATTTTTCCTTTGCGTCTACCTCTACATACCTGCGCACAGTGAGAACCTGTGGATTGAGTCGCATCTTCTGTGAAGCTCGAGCATCCCATATTTTTTTGTGCCATGTTGTGTCACAATTGTTGGTTGTTGTGGCCACACAGATCCTTGAATGAGTGTGGATTGTTGCCATCGTTTGTTCCTTGCAGAGTCGATTTCATACCTAAATCGTTTTGGGTTGTTGTCTTCTGTTTTCCTGAGTGGTATTGATCAGTGGTTGTTGTCCTCACCTTGCGGAAATTGATTTGAAACTGGTTGAAGAAGCGGGTTGTCAGGCCCTTGGTTGAAGAGGCAGGTTTTCAAGCCTGTGAGCATCTCTCTCCAGGTGAAAGATTTTGCTAGGAAGTGGTTTTCTCCTAGAGAGAGTCCAACACCATGTACAAATCTTTGAGAATTATGGTCTAGCCTATTGCTGAAGCCCAAAGCAAGGGAGGTGAAGAATATAATGGATTGTGTGATAGTGAAGGTGTATACTCCTGGGGTGGGACATGCATGTGGGGAATGAGAGTCCGTGAGTAGTGGGCGTAAGAAAGATCCTAGAGAGAATACTTCCAGTTGTATTGTGTAGTTTCCTATAACCTTAGCCTAGTCTAGGATTTCCTTGACCTGGGTGGAGCTTAGTCTGAGCTCGAGCATGACCCATTGCTGAGTGTGATGAGAAGCATGGTCTATGGTTGGGAGGCTCGTGGAAGGTTTGGACGTAGTTGGTGGTGTTACTCCAATTGAAAAGATAAGTATCAGTCTGTGCTTAATTTATATGTTATGCATGTTTGTGATGCTTGAATGTTATCATGTATTTTTTTCCATATATGAACTACTGTTAATTCCATTGATTCTGTATGGTAGCAGTAATTTTGTGATTATTTTGATTAAGTGTTTTAATTCAATTAAAATTCATATATTATATAAATGTATATTCTGCAGTGGTAACATTACCCAGTCTGTGCGTTGGTCGAGGATGCTATAGTTTGGTATTGAGTATTAAGTGAAGCGTCTGAGTAGTGGCATTTTCCAACCTGTTGGTGGTTGGGGATGTTACAGTCCCTACATTACCCATGCTGACATACAACCCCCTAACATCATGTTCATGGCTATAATTTCTATGTGCCACTTCCATTTCTCCAATATCTCTCCGATGATTTTGATCTACTCTATTTGTGGCATTAAATCTGCCAAATGTGCATGGAATATGATTTTTTAGACCAAAATAATTTAACAAATCTATAAAATTATGCACCATTATTCCCTTTAAGTACACCATAAATATTCTTTCTGTTTGCTTGTAAATTATACTGCTCAATTCATAATTTTGGGTGAATAATTTGATTCTTTTGTCCAAGACCTTTCCAATGACTATCTCCTTTCTCAATTTAGAGTTATGAACAATGAGTTATAGTCATTTGATCATTACCCATCTAAACAAAGTTACCAACTTAAAGAGAACTATGACCTCAAAACGACAACACTAAACCTTAAAACCCATATTTTCGCATAAAAAACATGAAAATAAACCCCCAAATCAAAAAGTGGTGCTACTGGTAGCACCAATTTTCTAACGGGGTTAAAATTACAACATTTTTGAAGCATTGCCTTCAAAACTCATATAGTTGCTCAAAAAATATTAAAATCAACACCTAAATAAAAAAGTGATACTACCTAAAACAAAATGTTTTTTTTCTAAACATTAAAATTCTAGCTCTTTACGACCTAATTGAAAATGTGTCATTAAAAAAACATCCCTATGCAAATAAACAACCCAAAATTGGACCCAAATGGTCACTTGAAAATTTATTTACAATTTTTTTTTTTTAAATTTACATTAAAAAAAATAGAAAGGAGAAAATCTTCGCAAATATATATTTTTTTAAATGAAGATAAAAACACATTGAAAAAAATATATTCAAAACTTAAATTAAAAAAAAAAAGGTAAAAAAAAAGAAAACTAAAAACAATTAAAACAAATTTAAAATTTCCCAAAAAAACACCCATTTTAAAAACAAAAACTCTAACCTAATTTTTTTTTTTTGAAAAATTAAAAACTAAAAAAAAATTAAGAAAAAAAAAAGAATTGAAATTAAAAAAAATAAAAATAAAAATCAAATTTAAATATAAAAAAAATTAATCCTCGTTGGGTAGCCCAGTTGGTTGGATCCCCCGCTGCCAAGACTTTGGCCCTCTGTCACGAGGTCATGGGTTCAACTCTCTGCGTCCACTGGGGTTAGGCACAATGCTTTGTGGCTGACTGGATGTGGCCCTTCTGGGTAAAAAAATATAAAAAAAAAGTAAAAATAAATATATAAACTAAAGGAAAGTAAGAAAAAACAATTTTCTTTTTATTGGAAAACAAAACTTAATATATATATATATATATATCAAGTGGTTGTAGATCAATTGGTTGGGGTGGGGACGTTTTTCCCCCCGACCCATGTTGGAGTCTCATCTATGCAACATGCTACTCTCTGTGAGCCAATATTCTTTAAATTCTTGACCCTTCTCTGTTCTTTCAATTTTTGGGGGGATTACTGTGGATATAGCGAGCTTCATGTTGTGAACCACAAAAGAAAAATGTTATATATATATATATATATATACTTATGAAGGGTCACGGGGGCGATGTTAGGTATCGCCCCAGACCCTGCGCACTAGGGTGCGGTCCCATGAGTGTCACATAACTGCGATCTTTCCCATGGAGGGGTTGGGGCGATGCCCGACATTGCCCCCGTGGCCCTCTGACCGACAGACAATCTGACGCCAACCCCCACTCTCTCAGCAGGCGGTCGCTCCACCAGGACCTTCTTTTTCTCACGGGCCCGAAGAGTCAACGCTCTTCGACTCCCTAGGGAGTCACGAGTCACCCACAGCAATCCTTTCGGAGATCGGAATTTCGCGGCTCGAGGGTTCGCGATTCCTGCGAGAACGATTCACTAACAGCTCCAACCTCCGAAACCCGAACTCCGAATGGTCAATAGTCAACGCTCTCGGTCTCGGGGGTTTCCTATCGGGAAATCGGCGGATGAAGGGCAGTGAGATATTTACCCTTCGAAACCCCGAACACCGATACGCCGATATGCCTCCACGTGTCTCCTACTAACTTCCGGGTCCCACACTGCCACGTCACTTCGGGAGTTCGCGGTTCGTGGGTCCGCGACTCCAAGTCTCCCGCTACTGGAAACTCCGAATGCCGAAATTCCGATGCGTTCGGATTCGTGCCACCTGTCTCCGTTATGATCAATGGCTGTGATCAAGTCGGGGAATCGCGACTCGCGATTTCAACGGGCAAGTGATTCTCGCACTCACCAACCCCGATTTGCCGAAACACTATGGCCACCTTCCTCCTGTGCAACTGAACCAAAGACGTTATCCCTCCAGAGMTTTCTTCAACTCGAGCTCTTTCAAGGGGTTCTTCGAACACACTCCTTGTGCTCGGTCTTCAATCACTTCTGAAAGTGTTGAAGTCTTCTGAGTCCCGTGCRCCCACGCTCGCAACAGGTTCAACTCTCTCTCTCTCTCAGACTTRCTACTGAGACTCGAATTCGACCTGCACTCACCTGCACGGCTCGAATACCTCAAACCCACTCTGGACAACGGAGAACAAAATTTCAACGGCTTGGCCTCCTCGACGCACTCTATGCGGAGGAATTCCACTGCACTCGATGCAGGAATCTCTTGGCCTAAGCAGAGAAACGATTGAAACTCATTCTCTCAGGTTTCTAACCTGATACGCAATCACATAAGCAGCATATAACAAATAAGCATAGAAAGAAGCAAACATGCACAAGCATAATATCAGCAACACACAGAGGTCAAACGCGTCCATGGAATTGAATCAGGGCTCTTCCTATTAATTCAATAACTGTACATGGAGGGTTCTTCACAAGCTCTCTGCTCTTCTCTCCTATTCTCTCTGTATGAATGAATAATGATAATGATCCAAAGATACAAGGGAGGGTGTCTATACTCTGTTTTCCCTCTCAAACGGTGACTGTCTAATCTACAGTTAATTATTCTATCTACCTGCACTAAATCTAAGTAAATGCCTCAGCTACCTAAGGACGAGAGCTTATCCGCTCAAGGTCCGTTACAATCTATAAGTGCACTTCATCACATCAAAACATTAATGCTCGGCGCAGCCATATATTACAATGGTTCAAAAATTTAAATGCTGGCGCTCTCCAGTTGTTCCCTTTCCTCCTCGCGCTGGCTCGCTTGATCGAGTGAGCGATGCTTCTGCATCACAATCGACATGATATATATATATATATATATATATTATAATTTGTTATTTTAGGTGTTCTATTTTAGTTTCTTATATACATATTTTAATTTTTTTGTGTTTTTTTAATCTTTTAAAAAAAAAAATTCTCACAAATTTGTTTTTTTAATTTTTTCTCTTTTTTCCCTTAGTTTTTTTATACATATTTTTATTTTTTGTTTTTTTAGTTTTTCTTTAAATGGTTTTATATATAAATTTTCTTTTTAATTTTAATTTTAATTTTTAAATTTCAACTCTTTTTTTTTCTTGGGTTTTTTTGTTTTTAATTTTTTGAAAAAAAATTAAATTTGGGTTAGAGTTTTTGTTTTTAAAATGGGTGTTTTTTTTTAAGTTTTTTAAGAATTAACTTGTGGAGTTTTTTTTCGTTGAATTTATTGAATTTTTTAATGTAAATTTAAAAAAATAAAAATCTAAGCAAGGATTTAGGATTCAATTTTGAGTTGTTTATTGATGATGGTACCAGTTGTTGAGGGCACAATTTCAATTAAGTTATGATTTCAACTCCAGAAACAAATACTGCTACCGGTAGCATCACTTTTTGATTCAAAAATAAATTTAAAGTCTTTGTCCACAATGACATCAATTGTTAATGTGACATGTCTAAATTTTAACCATCGTAAAAAATAATGTGGATACATTATGGATAAGAAGATTTAAAATATAAAAAAATAACCTAAAAAGAGAGGGGGGTGTGCTACCAATAGCACAAATTTTCAAAACGAGGTAAAAAATGTGCCCCCCCCAAAATGAGAACTTTGTAGAGTTCTCGTTAAGTTGGTAGCTATGTGTTTACTCCTTTTGCACACTTTTGAACTAAGTGTAATTTTTATCTATGTTTATGCTTTCTTGCACTTGATCCTTTGACAGTTGGATAGAAACTCAATTGGGTTTCTTGATGAACCTATTTTGAACAATCTTTTCGATTTTCACCTCCATCCAAGCTCGAGGATGCTAGTTACTTCCTGCTGCAGTTTTGGTTATTTTCCTCTTTTAGTATTGAATGCTACATGATCCTTTTCCCTTATATTGTGCATTTTTGGGTACCCATACTTCCAATATGACTCCATGGATATCTTCTATGGTGTTAGTACCATATTTGATTGTGTCACAAACATAAAGGTTGATCGATATTATAAGGTTGAGGTTGGAAAAAATAGAGGATGAAGGAGAGCTTACAGAGCTCTTGGACTGAAAAAGCTAGCATATTTTCAAGCACACTAGAGAAATTAGTAGAAACACATTCCCTAAGGGCCCAAGGCTAAGTTTCAAGTTCTTGGAAACTTATCAGGAGCATAAATGGGGATAATTATGCTTCTAAATACCTAATCCCTTTTCACATAGAGGTTATATCATGAGACCGAGGTCTAGGAATTGAGCGCTAGCAAAGGTGTTGGGCTTGATCATCCAATGACTGCAAGCGAGCCATATCTATGATGGGAAACCAATGTCACATCGTAAAAGTGTACGATAGATAAAAAGCGTTAGGGGTGCAACGACAATTTTAAGAACCATGCATCGAGAGTTAAATGGCATCATCTGGCAAGATCATGGAGGGATAAATCACTATCATTGGGTCATGACAACAATATTATAGTCTTTCCTAACCATATTCCCGATCGTCTCTAAGAACACACCTGTCCATCCACTCAATGCCACCTACAGCTAGCACAATAGCCCACCTAGGACACTTAGAAGGACCAACAACCTCATGGCATGCCAACATGGCACTCATCATAGCTAGTCAGATATCACCACCTATATGGAGAGGGCCCACTGGGGACTCCAAGAAGTATATCAAAATTAGCTACATTTATATTGACCCTAGAGCCACATAAGTATTGACATGGACCAATTTGAAGCTACCACATGTCCATGTGACCATGATGACATCAACATGATGTCACTCAAAATTGCATGCCTCCTCCAAAACTTTCAAAAGAACTCATCCACTGGGAAGACGTCGCTTGTTCATAAAAAGGAATGAAGGAATATAATTCAAATGGGTGAGGGATACAATGATGGGGCCCCAAATCAATTAGGGATAAGATGGCATACAAAAATACATTTGGCCTCATGTCTGGGTCCTTTCACTAATCATTATATCATTACATGCAGTTGATAGAGGGCAATAATAATTTCCCACACACACACACCCATGAAATATGTAGATATTAGAATATCACACTAAGTGCAACAAATCACTTTACTCCATCAACTATCTCCAAAAACACGTGCCGAGCTCTTATAACAGAAAAACAAAGGAATAAAAATAATTAATCTGTGAATAATTTAGCTTTTGAAAGTAAGTTAATTATATTCTAGGTGTCATATAGGATGACTCTCCTACACAATCCCTCCCCTCAAGAGAGGATTATCATATATCTTGGATACATACATATGGTGAGTGTGCTCTGTAATTCACGAAGCAAGGAATTTCCTTCTCTGTTATCATTAGCCCAGATTTGAGAGAAAAGGGAGATTTGGGAATCTATCCTAAGGTGTAGTTGTATCAATTGACCAACTTGATGCAGGATATGAAGAAAAATATTTGAGGAATTGGTTAAAGATAATTTGCATTGATAAGTGCAGGTGGCTAAGAGGAAACAACTAAACATTATTCCAACCAACCAAGGAACTCAACTATTTAACAATTAAATGTGTCCAATGCAGCTGCCAAGGGTCTAATTAAGCCATATAGAAGAATCCATATAGAAGCCCAATTGGAAAAAGAGAACACACCCAACAAAAACATTAACATGTTAACTCTGTTGATAAAATGTTATTTTTACCCAACAAAAATCAGGTAAAATCAATTGGAAAACTAGAGGTGATATCAAGAAACTGGCAAGTTGTATCTAGTTTCAAGAAGCATTATTGGATTAAATCAATGGTTTTATCACAAATGAATAGGTCTATAAAGTAATATAAGGAGCTCATTTTTAGGGTTGAAACTTTGGGAAATTTAAGAGTTTCTTACAACCTAAGTTTTTGAACACAATCCTTAGGCACATACAGATAATAAAGGTAGTAGGCTTCATGAGATTCATCCCCTACATTATGTTTCAATATGTAACTTCTCTTTTTGTGTATGTTTTCTTGAAAATCCACCCCTCTCATTTGGCTTCTTGTATTAGATCCCCATTAATAAAATCTCTAGTGATAGGTTATGTAACATATTCAGTGTAACAATGTGGTGTATGGCCGTGACATAGAAGTGATTTGTTTTTAACAAATGACCACTATCTTATCATTTCTTCATATGTTTGAATGCTATGTAGAGGGCACATCCACATATTTAAATATCTGAAGATGTTTACTTTTTTCATCACATTTTAATGATTTGTTATATGTGTTAGAAATGTTGAATTCTTAATTGATAAGCACGTTATTCCATTTCCATAAGCTATGAGATTCATTATTTACGGTGCCTCAAATATTTATATTAATTTTCCTCTAATTCACCATTTCACCTATGTTAAAATCTAAAATGATTGAAACACTCATGGAAAAATTCCTCTTGGAGTTGATATTTTTTACTATTTGAGTTGAGAATGTTTGGGGGCCAAGAGTTTTAAAGGGAGAGAGAAAAACTTACCCAATTTTGCATAATTTTCATTTAATGCAAGCATGGCTCTAAGATTCACTTGGATTTTTATCCCCTATGGTGCCTCAACATTGTTCCATTGATAGTCTGGAACATATCGAGGGATAACATCCGAAATGTTTTTGTTGTTGGAGAACAAAATTTGGAGACACCTTTCCCTGAGATACAAAATTCCAAGTCCTAATCCTTGATGGTGAACAAGATTTATACATTTGGATATTAACATTTCACTTGGAAACTGCACAGAAGGGAAATCTAACATTCAATAGAAGACACACTAGAGGTAAATTTGATCCTGAGTGGGTTCCATTATACTCATATCTAGAGAAGCTCGTGACCTAGAGGAACATTAGAGAACATCATATCCCTTCATCTTCAGGTAATCCTAATTTAGAAACATCTCCTTCTTCTATTCATAGAATCAAAGAATATGTATATCTAATTGATATTCCTATAGATATACATTCTTCTTCAAATATTCCCTAAGAACCTTTGATATATCTATAAGATTCACCCCTATAATTATGTCAAGAAGTGAGTTCTTCTTTGCACTATTTCTTAAAAGATCCTATATCCCCTCTATCCTCTGAAGCTAATAGCTCGATCTTTCAAAACCTTATGGCTAGATTGGGTAGAGGAAGAGTAGGGGGAAACCATCCTTACCCACCACCTTTAAACCCTTGTTTCATTGGTAGATATTTTCCATTTAACTTACCCCAACATTTTCATTATCTCCTTGAGAATTACATGAATCTTTTACCCAAGTATGATGGAGAAAGGACCCATTCCATCGAGGAACACGTAGGTGCCTTTCAGGACTTCAGAAAGAACCTGTTTGTGGAGAAAAATGATGTCTTCATGATAATTTTTGTCCACAATTTAGAGGGAGACATTAGGAAATGGTTCAGATAGATTCCTATTTCTTAAATTGATATCTTGCAGGCTCTTGAATATGATTTTATGAGACAGGTGAAAAATAGACATTCTATACTACCTAACTGAGTTTAGTTCACTCAAGATGATAGATAATGATCCTATTGTTGATTTCAATAGAATATTTAACAATTTATGTAACAATATCCCTAGAGATATAAATCCTTCACAACCAACAACCAAAGTCACATACACTGGTGCATTTGATGTTGACTTTGACATGGTTTTGAGGGAGAGAAGATCACTAAATATTCTTGTAATGCGGGATGAAGCAATAAACATTGAAGGGAACATGATTGCATAAGGTAACATGAAGTTAAATAAATATCAAGTGGAAAATAAAAAGACTAGAAAATATTGTGGTACCTCTTATCCCAATAAATATTCCCATGAGTCTAGGATGGATGAAATGTCCAGGATGATTAGAAACTTAATAAATAATATTTCCAAATTTGAGATGGAAAATGGAAATGCTAGCAAAGTTCCTAAAGAGAGATGCATAAGAATTTCCAATAAGTTCATAATACCTTTTAATCCTCAACTCGTGAGGAGGGAAAGAATAAATGAGTAACAACCAATCCAACCTCCTCTGAAAACCAATAATGAAAATAATATGGTTGAAGAAGTTCTAGATGAGGAATATGTAGAATACATAGAAGAGGTGCATCTAATTTAGGATGAGAATAATTCCATGCATTTGACTAAAATTGAATATGAATATTCTCTAAATCTGAAGAAGTAGATCCTAAAGATTCAATCAAACAAAGAAGTTTTGTCATATGCCCAATACAAAATGTTTTTTGATGCACTACAAGATAAGATGCATAAGAAGTGTGATCTCGGGCCTAGATGAAAGGAAACCATCCAAGACAATTAGACTTAGCCTAAGAATCCTATCCCAAGTCATTTCAAGGATGTATTAAAACAATTACTGATAATCCCAAGGCCAATGAGGTTTTGGATCCTTCTAAAAGAGAAAAAGAAATCAAAGAATTTGAGGAATCGGTTCCACATTTTAACATTGAAAAATAACTATATAAATTAAGATCTCTGTACTATTGGTTGAATTGGATAAGAATCCTTCATATCATAAAAAAATTGGAAAATACATACAAGGAAAAGGATCAACAAACCATCTTGATACCTTAAATGTACAAGATGAATCCCCCACCATAGTTTTTGTCCCTCATATAGATGAAAAAGAAGAATTTGTTGCACCTTTCTATGTAACATTGAATATCCATGAAAAAATGTTGCATAATTGTATGCTTGATTCTAGGACATCATATAATATCATGCCCAAAGAATTCATGAATAAGTTGGGATTGGAAATAACCAGACCATATCATGACCTCTATTCTTTTGATTCTAGTAAAGTGAAGTGTGATGGGATGATTAAGGACATGTTAGTTACTTTGGATCAACTTCCTATCAAGAGAATCATGATGGATTTGGTGGTGGCTGATGTGCCTGCTAATTATGGCATGCTACTATCAAGAACATGGGCATGTAAGCTAGGAGGTACTATGCATATGGAAATGAATTATTTCACTATACCATTATTTGGAGGATAAAATAGAATGTTGTGCAGAGAGGCAAAGTTTTCTTATGTGGTTAGTGACCAGAAAAACCCTTTAAACCACCCCACCTATGATGCTAATGAATATCTTGACTGTTGCATCCTCACAGTCAATGAAGAATACAAGGAGGGCCTAACACTCATAGACCCTTTAGTAACCTATGTTGATCAAGTAGATGGTGTATGGAAAATTTTTTTTTATGGGGAAAATTCAAAGGAAGGAGTGGGAGCTGACATGATGCTCATTTCTCCTAGCAAGAAATAAGTCCAGCTATCCTACAAACTAGATTTCGAGGCCACCAAAAATGTAGCTAAATATGAAGCCTTGATTCTAGGCTTGGAGGAAGTGAGAAAAATTCAAATTACCAAGCTAGTGGTATTTGGAGATTCAAAATTGGTGGTGCAACAAATCAGAGGTTCCTACCAAAATAGACATCCAAGGATGAGAGCATATAGAAATATGGTATGGGACTTTATTGAAATTTTTTATGAATCCTTTAATATTTCTATTATTTTAAGATATCTTAACAAACAAGTTGATTCCTTAGTAGTATAAGCCAATAATTTTAAAACACTATCCAATCCTTAAGAGAAATATGAAATTGAGATGAGGTATAAACCATCCATCCTTGAAAACATCAAATATTGGATTTTTTTTTAAGATGACCAACAAATAATTTTTTTTATGGAGGTGATAGATGAGTTTGAAAACACTCACATAGACTCAGATGATGAAGAATATTCCAATCCAATGCTTGAGGGATAAATTGAAATTACTCCCGATTCCAATGAATACATGGTTGAGAATAAGGCTATTCATATTAAGAATACTTTTATTCCAAATGGCCTGGTACCACTAGAGAAATTGTTTGATAGAAATTATGTACCTATGAAGCCAACAGTTCTCCCAAAGGAATATAACACTGAATATTGTAATGTGGGGACTGAAGAAGAACCTAAATACATAAAGTTGTCAAAAGATATTCCTACTGAGCATAAGGAAAAATACGTGTAGTTTTTCAAAGGGTACATGGATGCTTTTTCCTAGAAATATGAAGACTTAAAGACTTATTATACCAACATTATACAACATAGAATACCCCAAAAACCTGATACTAATCCTTTTAGGTAGAAATTAAGGAAAATTAACCCTATTTTGTTGCCTACCATCGATAAGGAAGTGAGAAAGTTACTAGATTCAGAGATCATAATTCCCCTTAGGTATTCTGAAGGGGTGGAAAATATGGTTCCAGTTAGAAAAAATAGTGAAGAAATAAGGATTTGTGTGAATTTCAGGAACCTAAACAAATTATCCCTTAAAGATAAATAAACTTTTCCTAATATGGACCAGATACTACAAAAAGTAGTGAGAGCAAACAAAATATCCATTATGGATGGTTTTCTAGGATACAACTGGGTGGAAATGCACCTTAAAGATAGGGAAAAAACAACCTTCACAACCCCATGGGGGAATTTGATGTATGATACGATGGATTTTGGTTTGATAAATGAAGGAACCACAATTCAAAGAGATATGAATATAGAATTTGTGGGAGAAAAGGACAACTTCATTGTTATCTAGATTGATCACATGAATTTATTCTCAAAGATAGATGAGGATCACATCAATCATTTAAGGAAAAATTTTGTGAAGTGAAATAATTTTGGCCTATCTGACGTCAACCAACCCCTCAGCGAATGGTCGCTCCACCAGGACCTTCAACAACGTGGCCCGAAGAGTTAACAACTCTTCTAACTCCCTCGGGAGTCTTTTACCCACAGGATACTACTCGACGACCTCCTCTTCGTGTATCCGGAGATTGGGTCTCACGATATCGCGAGGCTTGCAACACTGTCCTCATGCAATCAAACACCGAAACCCCGATCCCCGATGGTCAAATGGTCAATACTTTGGGATATCGCCACTCACGATTTTGAGCCCTTGTATTTCGGAACCCCGAGTACCGAAGCGTCGATGCCACGTGTTATACTCCACACGGTCTCCGTGGGACCCGTCGCAACTCAGGATTTCTCTGTCTCTCCGTGCTCCCTTCCGCTTCGAAAACGCCGAAGTGCCAATTCCCGACTTCTCGGGATCTCATGCCACCTGTCCCTCCGATGATCGACGGCTTCGATTAAATCGAGGGATTGCAACTCACGATTTCGACGTGCATGTAACTCTTGCACTCACCAACCCTGATTTGCCGATATGAAATGGCCAACGGGTTCTACCTGCTCTTAAAGACTCCCTTCTTTCAGAAGTTCAAGTCGGTGATTCTCTTCCTCTGGAAGAGTTCTCCGCTTTACCACCTTCGCCCTGTATGAACTTCACTGGGGCCTGCTCCGACCAAGAAGCAAAGGCGTTATCCCTCTTGAGCTTCTGAAACTCTGACTCCTTTAGAGCTCCCTTGAACACGCTCCCTGTGCTCGACCTCGACCTTCGCCAACCCTCAACGGTGCAGAAGTTTTCCCGGTTCTGTGCACTCACAGTCATAGCAATTCCGGCCCTTCCCTTCTCATACTTGCTACTGAGAATTCATCTCGACCTGCACTTACCTGCACGGCTCGGATAATCCCAATCAACTCTGGTTGGAACGAGAATGAGAGTTTAACTGTAGAGCCTCCTCAACGCACTCTATGCGGAGGAATTCAATTGCACTCTATGCAGGAATCTCCTGGCTCAAACAGAGAAACAATTGAAACTCATCCACTCATTCCCTCAGGTTTCGAACCTGATATGCAATCACATAAGCAGCATATAGAAGATAATCATATAAAGAGGCAAGTATCCAACAAAATAATAACAACAACACACCGAACTCAAACACATCCATGGAATTGAATCAAGAGCTTTCTTCTATTAATTCAATCTGTACATGGGTTTTCTTCACAAACTCTCTGCTCTGTTGTCTATTTCTCTCTATGCTAATGCTGAATAATCCTCAGGATAGTATGAATACAATGTACAAGGCAGGTGCCTATATTCGTTTTCCCTCCTGGAAAATGAAACTGTCTAATCTACAACTAACCCTATCTACCCGCATTAAAACTATTTAATGTCTTCTTATATACATTACAATACGAGTGCACTTCATATGAATGCATTCATTCAAACGACGGCGCAACAATCTTCATCGTGATTCAAAAATGTATGCGCTGGTACTGTCCAATTGTCCTTCTCTTTCCTCCACGCTGGCTCACTTTATGAAGTGTGGATGCTCCTGCATCATACTCCTTGGCTCCAAAGATTTCATGGGATCCTATCCATGAGCTCCTGCACTGTCTGACCATGCCTCTGAATCACTGCTTCTGTTTCCCAGCTAGCATCCTCCACTGGGTGATTTTTCCATTTCACCAGGTACTCAAAATATTGCTTTCTCCTGGTATTCCTTCCAATTCTTTTATCCAGTATGCACTCCATCTGAGGCTTCTGTGCAACTGGAAATTGCTTCTACCACTGGACCACTGGTTCATCAGTTCCAGTTTCTGTGTCTCCAGCCCTGTATGTTTATAAGTCCGAAATATTGAAAATCGGAGATATCCCGATGCCCTCCGGCAATTCAAGCTCATATGCATTCTCCCCAAACTTTTTCAGGACTCTGCAAGGTCTGATTTTCTTCATCTTGAGCTTGTTATACGTCCCCCTTGGGAACCTTTATTTCCTCAGGTGTGCCAGAACCATGTCCCCAAATTCAAACTGAAGTTGTCTTTTCCTCTGATCGGCTCTGCGCTTGTACTCCTGGTTCGATTTCTGCAGCCGCTGCTTCACCTCTGCGTGAAGTTCTTGCATCGCCTCAACGAATTCTTCAGCTCTCGCACTGCTCGTTTCAGCCTGCTCTGACTCCCTGAGTTCAGATACTCCTCGTGGCTATATCCCATACAAAATCTGAAATGGGCTCTTACCTGTACTCCGATTCACAGAATCATTGTACGCAAACTCTGCCTGTGGTAGGACCTGATCCCAACTGCTATGATGCTCGGTCACTAGGCTCCTCAATAGATCCCCCAAGCTTCTGTTGACTACTTCAGTCTGCCCATCTGTCTGCGGATGGTAAGCAGAACTGAACGCCAGGTCAGTCCCTAGCTTTTTCCATAGTGTCCTCCAAAAATGACCTATGAACTTGGTATCTCGATCCGAGACTATGCTTCTCGGCAATCCATGCAATCACATGATCTCTTTGAAAAACAAGTTCGCGATGTGTGTGGCATCGCTTCTTTTATGAAACCGGATGAAATGTGCCATCTTCGAAAAACCTGTCCACCACCACAAATATGGAATCAAATCCTCGCTGTGTTCTTGGCAAACCCAACACAAAATCCATACTAATTGCCTCCCATGGTCTCTCTGGTATAGGCAACGGCTAATAGAATCATGTGTTCTGCTTTTAGCCTTTCGCGTGTTGACAAATTCTGCATCGGTCAACAAATCTCTTCACATCTGCATGCATGCCAGGACAATAATAAGATTCGCTCGACTTGGTGAATGTCTTATCATGTCCAAAGTGACCTGCTAAGCCTCCACTGTGCTTCTCCTTCACCAAATTCTCTCTCATAGAGCAATTTGGAATGCATAATTGATTGCCTTTGAACAACAATCCATCCTGGATCAGGTATTCAATCCACGGACTCCTATCCCTGAGAACTGGGTTCTCAGCTGCCTCGTATGCTTCACCGAAATCAACATCACCTGCATACATATCCTTCAGGTTCTCAAAACCCAAAGTCTTGACCCTGAACTCCTGCAGCAATAAACATTTTTTTCTCAAGGCGTTAGCTACCTTGTTAGTAGCTCCTGAAATGTGCTTTATCACAAATGTAAAATCCTGCATGTACTCTACCCACTTCGCGTGCTTCTGATTCAACTTCTCCTGCTGACTCACGAACTGCAATGCGTGGTTATCGCTGTACAACACAAATTCCTTGGGTATCAGATAGTGCCTCCACTTCTTCAATGCCTGTATGATGGCATAGAACTCTTTATCATATGTGGAGTACTTCAGTTTTGCATCATCCATCTTCTCGCTGTAATATGCAACAGGCCTGTCATCCTGACTCAAGACCCCTCCAACAGCATACCCACTGGCGTCACACTTCACTTAGAAGGTCTTCTGAAAATCAGGCAGCACTAACACTGGCTGCTCTGTTATCTTTCGCTTCAAAAGATTGAAGCTCCTTTCAGCCTTGGCTGTCCAATGGAAAACCTTATGCCGCTTCTTCACAGTGTCCATCATCGCTGTGCTAATCCCACTAAAATTCCGAATGAATTTTCTGTAGAAGCTTTCCAAACCGTGAAAGCTCCTTACCTCAAAAACATTTCTTGGCGATGGCCAATTCATGATTACTTCAACCTTCTCAGGATCCATCTTTAATTCATTCGCCGATATTACAAAACCCAGATATATGAGTTCTGTCTGCATGAAGGAACACTTCTTCAAATTTATCAGCAGCTTCTCCTGCTGTAACCTTCTCATCACAATGGCTAAATGCCTCAAGTGTTCAGCCCTGGTCTTGCTGAAAATCAGTATGTCGTCTAGATACACAACAACAAATTTGCCAATGAATTCCCGCAGGACTTCATTCATCAGCCTCATGAACGTGCTTGGCGTGTTTGTCAATCCAAATGGCATGACCATCCATTCGTACAAACCCTCGTTTGTTTTGAATGTTGTCTTCCACTCATCTCCCTCTCTCATCCGGATCTGATGATATCCGCTCTTGAGATCAATCTTGGAGAAGTAATTTTCCCCACTCAGGAAATCCATCAAGTCATCCATTCTCGACAGTGGAAACCTGTACCTGATGGTGATCTTATTAATCACCCTGGAGTCTGTACACATTCTCCAGCCCCCATCCTTCTTCGGACTTAGTACCGTTGGAACGACACACGGACTAAGACTTTCTCTCACCAGTCCTTTATCCTGTAGATCCTGTACCTGCCTTTTGACTTCCTCATTCTCCTGAGGTGTCAACCTGTACATTGCCTTATTCGGTAGACTTGCTCTAGGTATGAGGTCAATGTGGTGACTCACACTCCTCATGGGTGGCAACAAATGAGGTAGTTCGTCCATGATGATATCAACGAACTCTCCAAGTAGTTCCTGAATTTCTTCCGGCAAGTCATCCACTCTTGTGATTGTCAGGACAATTCTCGGCTTCCTGACAACAAAGAACTGTGGATATTCATCCCTCTCCAGCTCTGTGAGAAGTTCCTTCCCACTCATGAGAAGTATGGTGTTGCTCACTTTCGACTTCACTTCCTTATCCTTTACCGGATGTAATGTATGTGATATCCCATCCTTATCCAAGGTGTGTGTGTTCATTCTCCCATCATGAACAACATGTCGGTCATACTGCCAAGGTCTACCCAATAAAACATGACAGACATCCATGGGAATGACATCACACATGATTTCATCCTTATATTCACCCATTTTAAAATTGACCAAGCATTGCCTTGTAACACATACCTGGTGTCCTTTTTGTAGCCACGTCACCTTGTATGGACTTGGGTGTTTGTTCGTTTTCAGCTCCAGCTTCTCCACCATCTTGGTCGAAATGAGATTATCGGTGCTTCCGCTGTCCACTATGACTTTGCATTTCCAGCCCTTGGTTTTGCAAGTCGTCCGGAACAGTCTGCATCTCTACGCTGAGCTATCCACCTCTCTCTCAGGCTTCAAGAGGGCCTTGTGCACTGTCAGTGACTCCCCACTTCCAGTGTTTTCATCCTCAACGTCTCGTCTCTGCGCCTCAGCGACGTGAGTTTTTCCTCTTTCCATTTTCCTCTCTGGACAGTCCACGACTTTGTGACCATCTTTTCCACATGTAAAACACGTGATAACTCCTCCTCGACCTCTGCCTTGACCTCGGGTACAAGGAAATGTGTTCACGTCAGCATATCCTCCTTGCTGATCATCTTGCTACCTCCTCGGCTCAGAAGTTTGTTGCTTCTGCTGTGAGGTTCCACCTCTCTCAGTTTTCCCCTGAGGCCTCTTCCAATCCTCCTTGGGCTCCTGTGTTTTCTCCTGGGCAACTGTCTTGCCTTTGGGCTAGCTTCTACCCCGCCCTCGCTGTCCTTGCTTGTGGCTCAGCTTTTCCTCAGCTTTCAAAGCCATCTGGTACGCATCCTCAACTGTATGGATGGTCAGCATGCTCAATTCATCCTGAATATCATACCTGAGACCATTCAGGTATCTCGCCACCTTTTCATCATCACTTTCTCGATGACCAGCTCGAATGCTGAGCCTATAGAACTCCTCAGTGTATTCTCTCACCGTCATCATCTTCTGTCTCAGGTTCTGCATACGCCTGAACAACGTGATCTGGTAGTCTCTCGAAATGAATTTTGCCTTCATCTTGGTGATCATTCGATCCCAGCTTTTGATCTTCTGTTTTCCTTTCGAATGCCTGTCCACCTGCAGCTCGTCCCACCATAAGGATGCATGTCCTTTCAGCTTGGTAACCGCATGCCTTATCTTCTTGTCCTCCTCGATATCTTCGAAATCGAAGTAGGTGTCCAATGCCCAGATCCAATCCAGAAATTCCTCTACATTTAGACTTCCCTCATAGACGGGAATGTCCATCTTTGTCTTCGAGCTCATCCTCGAAATGGCTCTAATCAGCCTTTCGGTTGATGCATCCTTTGCCATGACTTCTTCTTCCGCATGTCCAGCTTCCTCTTCAATCTTGGGATCACTGAACTTGGCTGCACCAACACCACGTCTCTGGATGGTCTCCATTTCTTCAAGTCTGGCTCGAAGATCTCTCATCTCTCGCTCTATTTCAGCATTTCTTGCTGGCCTACCCCTTCTTCGGGCATCCCTGTATTCACGATCAGGTGACTGCCTCTCCCTTCTTGGAGGCATTTTATCCGCTTCCCTCTGCTACCTGAACAAAGAGAGCCCCACTTCCGGCTCTGATACCACTCTGACGTCAACCAACCCCTCAGTGGATGGTCACTCCACCAGGACCTTCAACAACGCGGCCCAAAGAGTTAACAACTCTTCTGACTCCCTCGGGAGTCTTTTACCCACAGGATACTCCTCGACGAACTCCTCTTCGTGTATCGGGAGATCAGGTCTCGCGATATCGCGAGGCTTGCAACACTGTCCTCGTGCAATCAAACACCGAAACCCTGATCCCCAATGGTCAAATGGTCAATACTTCGAGATATCGCCACTCGCGATTTCGAGCCCTTGTATTTCGGAACCCCGAGTACCGAAGCACCGATGCCACATGTTATACTCCACACGGTCTCTGTGGGACCCGTCGCAACTCGGGATTTCGCTGTCTCTCCATGCTCCCTTCGGCTTTGAAAATGCCGAAGTGCCGAGTCCTGACTCCTCAGGATCTCATGCCACCTGTCCCTCCGATGATCGACGGCTCCGATTAAATTAGGGGATCGCAACTTGCGATTTCGACGTGCATGTAACTCTTGCACTCGCCAACCTCGATTTTCCGATATGAAATGGCCAACGGGTTCTACCTGCTCTTGAAGACTCCCTTCTTTCAGAAGTTCAAGTCGGCGATTCTCTTCCTCTGGAAGAGTTCTCCGCTTTACCACCTTCGCCCTGTATGAACTTCACTGGGGCCTGCTCCCACCAAGAAGCAAAGGCGCTATCCCTCTTGAGCTTCTGCAACTCTGACTCCTTCAGAGCTCCCTTGAACATGCTCCCTGTGCTCGACCTCGACCTTCGCCAACCCTTAACAGTGAAAAATATTTCCCGGTTCTGTGCACTCACAGTCACAGCAATTCCGGCCCTTCCCTTATCAGACTTGATACTGAGAATTCATCTTGACCTGCACTTACCTGCACGGCTCGGATAATCCCAATCAACTCCGGTTGGAATGAGAATGAGAGTTTAACTATAGAGCCTCCTCAACGCACTCTATGCGGAGGAATTCAACTGCACTCTATGCAGGAATCTCTTGGCTCAAACAGAGAAACAATTGAAACTCATCCACTCATTCCCTCAAGTTTCGAACCTGATATGCAATCACATAAGCAACATATAGAAGATAAGCATATAAAGAGGCAAGTATGCAACAAAATAATAACAACAACACACCGAACTCAAACACAGCCATGGAATTGAATCAAGAGCTTTCTTCTATTAATTCAATCTGTACATGGGGTTTCTTCACGAACTCTCTGCTCTGTTCTCTTTTGCTCTCTATGCTAATGCTGAATAATCCTCAGGACAGTATGAATACAATGTACAAGGAGGGTGCCTATATTCGTTTTCCCTCCTGGAAAATGAAACTGTCTAATCTACAACTAACCCTATCTACCAGCATTAAAACTATTTAATGTCTTCTTATCTACATTACAATACGAGTGCGCTTCATATGAATGCGTTCATTCAAACGACGGCGCAACAATCTTCATCGTGATTCAAAAATGTATGTGCTGGTACTGTCCAACTGTCCTTCTCTTTCCTCCACGCTGGCTCGCTTTATGAAGTGTGGATGCTCCTGCATCACTATCTCTAAACCATAAGAAGTACTATTTTTCCATGATATAAGGAAAGATGATGGGACATATAGTATCTAAGGAAGGGGTGAATATATATCCAGAAAGAGTGGAGGCCATCAAACAAATTGCCTTACGTAGGAACACGAAATAAATATAATATTTTCTGGGTAGAATTAATTTTCTGAGGATATTGGTCCCCAATTTTGTTGATATGGTGAAGCATATCACTATAATGTTGAAGAAATATCATGAAATGAAATGGAATACTGAAGCCAAAGAATATTTTTAGCAGATCAAGAAGGAATAGGGAGAATCTCCAATTCTGGTCAGCCCAAATTATGATAAGGAGTTTTTCATTTTTATTTTTCCTCAGAGCACACCATAACTACATTATCGTTGTATAAAAATGAATAAGATCAAGAGAATCCCATATCCTTTTTTAGTAGAACTTTAAGAGATGTTGATCTCAGATACAGCAGCCTGGAAAACCAATCTTATGCCTTGGTCAAGGCACTGAAAGAATTTGGATATTATATATTGCACTCTAAGACATTTTATTATCTACCCACCAGTGAAATAAAGGACATCCTCACATAGCATAATAATGAAGGGGGAAGGGGTAAATGGATTTTCAAACTTCAGGAATATGACCTGGAGATCAAACCCACTAAGTTGATAAAGGGATAAGGACTCACTAAACTTCTAGCTGAATTAAACTGTTGGGAATTGAACATGAATTCTCCATCAACAAGCATCATGAAAACAAAACCAAAAGAATATGGAACTTTTGATTCTAGTGGTAGCATCAAACATGTATTTCCACACAGTTCTATGTCTCTAGATGTGTGGAAATTGTCCAAAGCCTTTTTTCCTTCGTAAATTTAGTGTAGTTAAAGGAATTATTAAAGTAAAGTGATTTTATTAATTAATTGTGTAATTAGTTAATTAAGTTATTTAAGGAAAGTTCTAAAAGTAATTAGCATGTTTCTAAATATCAAGTGAGTGTGAGAAGTAATCTCAATCATCAATATCTTTAGAGATTAGAAATAGATTATAACTCATGTTTATAAAAGCAAGGCTAGGGTGAGGGAGGAAGATGCTTGAAACTTGACAAGTGTCGAGGGAGTTGAAATAGAGGGTTGGATCATGAAGAAATGTGATTCAACATATTCTATAGGTGGATAATGAATGTTAAGAACCAAATATCAATATAGCATAAAAAAACCTCAGAATAAGTACTCAGCACCTTGAAAAAGAGAGAATTTCAGATAATAAGCCTCTTCGAGGGGGCAACCTCCTTATACACCACCTAAATGTCCAAGTACAGGATGATTCCAAATGAAAATGTCTCCTTGGTATATATAAGAGACTAGGGGGTACAATTACAACTAATGGACCCAAGCCGACATAAATAAAATAACATTAATAATGTAATATTCCCAAATTAAGGGGTAATGTGCCACTATTTAGGGCTTAACATGCCCCTCCCCTTCAAATAAGTGTTTTTCGCAGCACTTGAGTAACTCTGGATGCTTATGTATAAACAACTCATCTTCCCACATGGAATATTTAGCAGGAAGTTTCCTCCACTTAATGAGATACTGTAAAATGGATCTATTCCTCAACTGGAAAATTCTTATGTCAGTGATGGGTTTAGACTCCAATATGATTTTTACTTCCTCTTCAAGTTCTAGCAATATAGTTTGAACTGTGATCTTGTCACCTGTAACCTTCTTTAAGCATGAAACATGGAAAAATGGGTGTACTCGTGAGGATGCAGGCAACTCCAATTTGTATGCCATAGTACCAATATTTTGCAACACCTTATAAGGACCATAGTACTTTGATGATAATTTATTATCCTTCTTGGCTTTCTTGAGGGACATTTGTTTGTATGGTTGTAGTCTTAAAAACACCCAATCCCCTTCTTCAAAACTTCTTTCACTACAATGTTGATCTTCTTGTTGTTTCATGCAATTTTGTGCCATGGTCAGGTTTTCCTTTAATATTTGAAGAATTTGTTGTTGATGCTCGATGTGATCTTCCACTGCTTGAACCTTAGATTTTTCTTTTAGAGAATAAGTGATGGAAGGAGGGTGGTATCCATAGAGTTCCATAAATGGTGTCATTTTTGTTGCAGTATGAAAAGAAGTGTTATACTACCATTCAACCAAGGGTAACCATTTGAAACAATGTGTTTGTTTATGAATTTCGTGGGACACATATTCACTTTTAGTTGTCCTCTCTATTAGGAAAATTCTCAATCCTTCCATTATCTCCCTTTTTAAAACATCCATCTTAGTATCCATTGTTGCCTCCAATTTAGCTTCAGTTGAATCCATCATCCCTTGTAGTTCATATTTTTTCACTTTCTTCTTTTGTAATTCATTTATGTCCCTACACATTTCTTCACCTTCATCAAGAGTCCCAGTAGGATTTTCTGGAGGATTATTTGGTGTAGAAGTTCCCTTTATGGTGGCATATTGGCCAAGTATCACTTTTAAACCTTGATTTTGAGGTGGTTCTACTAGACAATCATTCTTTTGTTGTATCTCTAAAGTTTCGGCCCTTATGGGTATGATTTTTTATTTTTTTTAGTTCTATGATATTTCTTCTCTACAATGCTACAAGTATGATAAAAATTGGATGTGCCAAGTGGAATTTATGGTAACTTCCCCACAACTTGCTGATTTTTGGCCTTTCCAAGAGACCTCACTTGTATAACTTTCCTCGCACAAAATAATTGATATACAATTCTGAAAATTGTACCAAAAATACTATGGATTGTCCAATATCCAATGCAACCAGTATCACTCAATTTGGATACTCTAGGAAGAAGTTATGATTTTTTTAACCAGAACACCTTCTTGAGACTATTCAATAGGACTAGTCATATACCCTATCTTCCACAGGGTGTATCTACAAATATAAGATGACCCAGAAGTTGAAATTCTTATCACATATACCTTAATAATTTCTGTGAATAACCTCTGGACTTCAGGGTCTGAAATGTTACAGAAAAAGGTTTATAGAAAAAATTCCGAGATGAATCAATTCAGGATGAGTCCAAAGCCCTATCTTACACAATCTATATCTCCAAAAGTATAAGGCATTAGAAGATGAAATTTTAACCCAACGTACCTTAATCCATATACTAAATATATTCCAAGGGGTTCCTTTTGAGACATCGTAGAAAAACAATTATAGTGAAAATTCCAATGTGTCTCAGATGTAGCAGCGAAACCCCAAGACCTTGAGCTCTGATACCATATGTTAAGAACCAAATATCAATATAGCATAGAAAAACCTCAGAATAATCACTCAAAGTATTGAAAAAGAGAGAATTTCATATAATAAGCCTCTTCGAGGGGGAAACCTCCTTATACACCACTTAAATGTCCAAGTACAAGATGATTCCAGATGAAAATGTCTCCTTAGTATATATAGGAGACTAGGAGGTACAATTACAACTAATGGATCCAAGATGACATAAATAAAATAACATTACTAATGTAATATTCCCCAATTAAGGGTTAATGTGCCACTATTTAGGTCTTAACAATGAATTCCATTTAGATATCATGTCAAGGAGAAGAGAGAGCATAGGATCTCACAGGTGGGTTTCATCTAGAGGAAGCCACATGAAAGTATCATGCCATATGAACATTTCCATACACTCTTTCTATACATGTACACGAGTTTCAATGGATATAGTTGCATACATACGTGGGTTTTCTGAAGGAAAGGTGCATATGCCTTGAAAAGAGTGTATTTTTGGGCAGTACAATAGATCGAAATTTTCCAGGTTTGTCTGCAGTTGTATTTATCTCAATGGTACATTATCCTTATTATGGGAGCCTTGATTTTAGCATGGAAAAATAATTCTCAGCATTGGTTTTCCCTTTGAGGTTTTTTCTAGGGGTATCTATGCAAAATATTGGTGTTCATGTGTGCATGATTTTGTTTCCAGTTTTTCTTCCACTAGATTTATTGAGTTGAATATTTCAGCAGTTTATTTGTATTTTGTGAGCTACTAATATGATTGTAGTAAGGAAATCACTAGATAAAAAAGTACCTACGCGATGGAGTATGAGAAATTTCAACATGGTATTAGATCAATTGCTATGAAGGGAAGCCATATCTTAGATCCATAACAAGTAGGCAGAAATCGAAGGATGGATTTCTGGCAAACAATTGTGCTAAGGAAGAAATAGGTTTTTGCAGATTAACTAAGGTGTACGTGAGCTACAAAAATCATAGTCGTGTACATACATGGGTTGTAGTGGTGACAGTCATGTACATACGTGAGTTACAAAGGTAACAATCATATACATAGATGGGTTGCAGTGAGAACACTCACATACATATAGGATCTCTAGTGATCATAGCCACATACAAGTCCATAATGTCAGTAAAGGGGTAGTTTTCAGTAGTAGGTTATTTCCAAGGCAATTTATCAGGTCTTAGGGATGGAAACAACACCGTTAAGAGTTGAAGATAGATTCGGTGGATCATCCAATTTACTCTCTTGGAAAGAAAGAGTAACTTTGGAATTTAAGGAGTATGACTTTTAGGAGTTAGTGGAAAAAGTTGTTAATCCACTGATAGATCTAACATCTTTGGAAACTTACAATAAGAAGGAGATCAACGAACAAAGGGAATCTTGGTTTTAGTGAAGGATCATATAATTCCTCACTTATCCAAGATGAAGACCACCAAATAGACGTTTGATTCCATATTAGGTTTATTCCAGAGCACAAACATGAATAGGAAGATGGTCTTAAGGAATAAACTCATATTGGTGTAGATGTATATATCTAACAATGTTAATAGCTACTTCATGAGGATCACATAGGTGTATGATCAACTAGTATCCATAGATGAGAAAACAAAGGATGTAGATCTCGTGAATGTGTAATTGAATGGTCTTCCCAAGTCATGGGAACCATTTGTCAAGAGAGTTTTCACTCGAGAACATCTCCCAGATTAGTAGAGATTTTGGGATGATTGCATCCAAGAAGATACTTAGGATGAGTCTAAGGGTAGCAAGCAGGGAGGTAGTGAATAGAACTTGGCTCTTGTGAATAATACAAGGAAGGGAAAAGGAAAGAGTTCTAGCAAGAAGGGTAATAGTGATGGAGGATCATCACATCCAGGGAAGAAGAAGGACTTGAGTAAAATAAAGTGTTTCTCATGTCATAAGAATGGACATTATGCATATTAGTTTCTGAAGAAGAATAAGAAGGGTAATGGAAAGATATATACAACAACATTATCAAAGACATAACTTGATGATTTTGCAATGAAGTTTTAGAAGGATTACTCATTGTTTCTTGCCTTTCCACCAACACAACTATGAGGAGTGCATGGTTCTTGGATAGTGGTGCATCTCATCATATAGCATAAGAACGTGATATTTTTAGGAGTTTGATAGAGAGGGACTCAGATATTCATGTGTAGCTTGGTTAAGATTCCAAGTTTGCAGTGAAGTGAGAGGGAACAATCATGTTCCAATTTGATTAAGGAGGTTTGTTAGATTCCTAAGATGTTCTTTACGTACCATGTTTGAAGAAGAATTTGATTTCAATATCAGGTATGGAGGGAAATGGTTTTACTATTACTTTTCATAGGGGGAAAGTACTCATACATCTAAAGAAATCCAACCCAGACATTACAATGGTTGTTTGGGTTAGAGAGGGAACTTTACATAGGTTGTAGAGAAATCTTGTTTGTGATTTGGTACATGATAGTGATAGCCTATGTGAGTTTTGGAACATGAGGTTGGGACACATACACCACAAGGAATTTTTGAGTCTAAGTGATATAGATTTGGGGGGGATGAGATCTGGATGGCTTAAATGTCGAGACCAGAGGAGCTTAGACATGCCAATCTTGCATGAAAAGAATCATGAAAAAAAACATGTAAATGAAGTAATCAGGAGGTGAGGCTCAAAGAGGAGCCTCGCCTCTAAAACTAATTACTAGTAAATCACTCAAAGCTAATTAATCTCACAATGAACAATATAAAATATCAGAGAAGCCAAAGTGAGTAACCTGATATTATGAGAAGGCTTGCTAGGCCTTTATATAGCATTACAAAATGATCAATTGGAAAAATTAAGAAAATAACTCATTAAATGAGTCTCTATTATTATAATATATCTAACTACCCAACTAACTAAGTAGTGGAAATTAAAACCCAATACAATAATGGAAATATCTCATGAAATGAGTCTCTATTATTATAATAATAGATCTAACTACCCAACTAACTAAGTAGTGAAAACTAAAATCCAATACAATAATGGAGAGGTGAGAATTTCTTTGACCCATATGGGAAACATGTTAGCCCATTTAATTAATGAGGAGGTGGGAATCTCCTTGATCCACATGGGAAATCTATTAGTTTTATAGCTTTATGAATTTTGCATCTGAATTTAGACCATATACTCCCTAACATTCAGATCATTCCTCCCTTGTTAGAAAATGATGGTCCTCCATCATTTCACCCATGCTACAAAGAAACCCATGAGTACAATGTTCTAATTCCCAATGAAGGGAAGGGTTTTGTGTGGTTGAACCATAATCGTTTACATTAATAAAATGGAAAAATCATGACCTTGGAGGCTTTAAATTTCCTTCTACAAATTTACTCATAATGTTTTCTACAGGTGATGGAATCAAATTCCATCAAAGACCCATTTGATCTACTGAAGAGATATTTACATCGATATATGGAACTTTTTTATGAGGTGGCTCATGGAGTGAGAAAAATATTGATGAAGTTCCAATGACATGCAGTCGTCTTGGAAGAAAGACATGCATATATTCAATCAATGATATCTCTCCAACCATGAAACAAAATGAAATTCTGTAAAATACCCATTTGAGATGATGGAGATACCTTTCCATTTTTATAACATAAGTTCTCTAAGGTTTCCTATGGAGTGAGGAAAACTATTCCGAATTTGAAGGGCGTGCAACCACACTGGTTACATACATGTGCTGCTACAAATAAGGATATCTCATAAACCATACAACAAAATGAAATTTTGTGAAATACCCATTTGAGATATTGAAGAGATATTTCCAGCAATATGTGGAACTTTGTAGTTTCCTAAGAAGGGAGAAAAATATTGTTGAATATGGTGGTACACACGACATCCTTGGGTCAAATACATGTTGATATTCAATCAATGATATCTCTCAAACCAGGAAGCTAAATGAGATTTAGTGAAATACCCTTTTGAGATATTTAAGAGATATTTACAATGAGCTATGTTAGATCCTCTAAAATTCTATGTATAGGTCTCAACACCTCTTTGAATTCGACTAAGTGTAGAGGGCCACAAATGATGCCATTGGTTTGTAGAGAAACATGGGTTATTGTAGAGGTTGTGGAACCTTTGTGGGTAGCATGGACACCCTGCAAATTTTTTGAAAATGTTGCAGACCAGTGGATGTAGTGGATCCATGTATAGATGTAGTTAATCCATGTATGGATGTAGTGAATCCATGTATGGATGTAGTGAATCCATGTGTTTTTTTCCTTGTAATGGTGAATGAATATCCGAGGGTAAAAAAAACCTGTAGTGCCTATGGACCAACTGTGATTCTTACAGTGTATGGCCCAACAAATGGATTCCAATAGTACCAAAAGGAGGTTGGTGATTGTTGTAATTGTTTTAACCCACAACATGATTCAAACCCTTGTTTCGATGGAGAGCATACCCTTGCTGATACCACTGATCTGTATCTTGAGGGCTGAGATATCGATGGCTTGAATTCCAAGAGAGGATGATCTTAGACATGGAAATATTACATGAAAAGAAGTATGGGAAAAAAATGTAAATGAAGTACTTGGGAGGTGAGGCGCAAAGAGGATCCTCACCTCTAAAACTAATTACTAGTAAATCACTAAGAGCTAATTAATCTCACAGTGAACAATAGAAAATATCATAGAAGCCAAAATGAGTAACTTGATATTATGAGAAGTCTTTCTAGGCCTTTATATAGCATTACAAAATGGTCCATTGGACAGAGTAAAAAAAATCTCATTAAATCAGTCTCTATTATTATAATAGATCTAACTAACCAACTAACTAAGTAGTGGAAAATAAAACCCAATACAATAATGGAAAGAAGTCATTAAATGAGTATCTATTATTATAATAATAGATCTAACTACCCAACTAACTAAGTAGTGAAAAATAAAATCCAATACAATAATGGAGAGGGGGGACTCTCTTTTACCCATATGGGCAACCTGTTAGCCCAATTAATTAATGAGGAGGTGGTAATATCCTTGATGCACGTGGGAAATCTATTAGTTTTATATATTTATGACCTTTTCATCCAAATTTATATCACATACCCCCTAAACTTCAAATCATTAAGTGGGGTTGTTATAGGTCTTCTAGAACTCAATATTGAGAAGAAACGAGTATGTAGAGGGTGTTCACTTGGAAAGAATTCCAAGGATGCTTTTCCGAGAAATGAGAGTAGGTCCAAGGGGATGTTGGATCTTATCCATTCAAATGTGAGTGAGCCAATGTCAGTAGTATCGTTACAAGGATTTTCATACTATGTGACATTTATTGATGATTTTTCTAGGAAAACCTGGATCTTGTTTATGAATACCAAGGATGAGGTCTTTAGTTGGTTTCATGGGTTCAGATTTCAGGTAGAGAACCAGAAAGGTAAGAAGATTAAGGTATTAAGGTCAGATAATGGGGAAAAGTAAACCTTTAATGACTTCAAGTATTTATGCAAGGAGGTAGGGATCAAGAGTGTTACAAGGAAAATCTCTCTATGGCTAGGGTAAACCACAACAGATGAAAATGACTGTAGAAATTGAATCTATTCTCAAGTATGATATATAAACAAATATGATAGCAAGACAAGATAAAAGGCCTACCTCATCCAGACGTTCAATGAAGTCCACCATTGAGCACTTGAACAAAAGCAATATAGCTACAACGGGTCCTCAACAACCAAGCAAGGCAAGCATATGGTGATAATATAAGATTTTAGCACATTCAATAGCACAATCCATTAATATACATGACAAATATGCCCATGGAACAATAATTCATATATTTTCAAGATATTAATTAGATGGGAAAAGAGTATTTCTATTAATATATGATCAACAGAAGTGAAAAATTTACAGACTTCTGTGTCGACACGGTTCAAAACAGAGAAACTAATTTCCTTCTGGCCAGGCCTCCACCACTTCAATCCTCCACCAAAGGCAAGATCATAAAAGAGAGACAATGAAGTTCTCAATCAATAAGGGAAGATCTTGGGGGATGAAAACTGTGTTCATATTTAAAGGAAAAAGGGATGCAAACTCAATATGAAGTGAATAATTTCTCCAGAGTAATTTTTCTCTCAAAGTTGAATTCTTTATCCTCTTTTCCATATCTTGGAATTGGCCCATTTATAGCCTTCAAATGGAACTGAAGGGTCGATTCAGAACATTTCCAGTATATGGAAGGCCAAGGATCATAGATCTCCTATCGTGACATGGAAAATCGACACCATTTTTCATTTTTGGGCACAAATCCCGATGTACATGAGATGTAGTAGTGAAGCCTACGTATACGCATGATGTATAGTAGGAAAGGTGCGTACAGTTGGAAAACATGTATTTTTTAGCTCTAGGATTTGCAAAAAGGGATGAAAAGTTTGCATAGGGAAATGGAAAAAGTCCCTCTGTGAAAGATTGCATAGGGTGAGGAAAATATTTCTATAACAAAGAGGGAGATGACAATCTCATACAACCCTCAACTGAATGAGGTTTTAGAGAGAAAGAATATGTCCATCATTGGTTCTTCCAAGGCTATGATACATGACCAAGAGTTTCCTATGTTTCTATGTTAAGAACCAAATATCAATATAGCATAGAAAAACCTCAGAATAAGTACTCAACGCCTTGAAAAAGAGAGAATTTTAGATAATAAGCCTCTTCGAGGGGGAAACCTCCTTATACACCACATAAATGTCCAAATACAATATGATTCCAAATGAAAATCTCTCCTTGGTATATATAGGAGACTAGGAGGTATAATTACAACTAATGGACCCAAGCCGACATAAATAAAATAACATTTCTAATTTAATATGCCCCAATTAAGGGGTAATGTGACACTATTTAGGGCTTAACATGCCCCTCCCCTTGAGAAAAGTGTTATCCGCAACACTTGAGTAACTCTAGATGCTTCTGTATAAAAGAATTGTCTTCCCAAGTGGAATCTTCAGCTGGTAGTTTCCTTCATTTAATGTGATACTCTGAAATGGATCTATTCCTGAGTTGGTGAATTATTATGTCAGTGATGGGTTCAGGCTCCAATATGATTTTTCCTTCATCGTCAAGTTCTGGCAATATAGTTTGAACTGGGATATTTTCACCTATAACCTTATTTAAGCATGAAACATGGAAAACTGGGTGTACTCATGAAGATGCAGGCAACTCCAATTTGTATTCCATAGTACCAATATTTTTCAACACCTTATAAGGGCCATAGTACTTTGGTGATAATTTATTATCCTTCTTGGATTGTTTGAGGGAAATATGTTTGTATGGTTTTACTCTTAAAAACACCCAATCCCCTAATTCAAAACTTCTTTCACTGCGATGTTGATCTACTTGTTGTTTCATGCGATTTTGTTCCATGGTCAAGTTGTCCTTTAAGATTTTGAGAACTTCTTGTTGATGCTTGATGTGATATTCCACTACTTGAACCTTAGATTTTTATTTTAGAGAAGAAGTGATGGAAGGAGGGTGGTATCAATAGAGTTCCATAAATGGTGTCATTTTTGTTGCAACATGAAAGGAAGTGTTATACCACCATTCAGTCAAGGGTAACCATTTGAACCATTGTGTTTGTTTATTAGCAAAGAAACAAAGCTAGCCTTCTAGACATTTGTTCACTATCTAGGTTTGTCCATCAAATTGAGGATGATAGGATGAGATATGAGCCAATTGAGTACCCAAACAAGAAAATATTTTTGTCCAAAAATGTCCAGCGAAGATGGGATCTATGTCACTTACAATAATCTTTGGGCTTCCATGTAACTTTTGAACTGTCTCCATGAATGCAGTGGAAATTTTATTGGCTTTGAAGGGATGAGAGAGTGCACAAAAGTGTGCGTAGTTGGTTAGTCTATCAATAATCACCATGATGACACTCTTTCCTTTAGACTTCGGTAAACTTGTGATGAAATCCATGGAAACCTCCTCCCAACACTGTCTTGGGATGGATAATGGTTGTAAAATACCTAGGGTATTAATTGTTTCCACCTTATTTTGTTGGCAAACCAAAAATTCTGCCGCAAACCTTTGAACATTAGTTTTAAGGCCATCCCAAAAAAAATCCTTCTTGACCCTATGGTAGATTTTCAAATATCTCGAGTGTCGTCCTACGGGAGAGGTGTGAAATTCCAATAGTACCTTTTGTTTGACTTGGGAGTTCTTACATAAATACAAGCGATCTTTGTACCATATTGAATCATTTTTCCATGTAAATGTATATGATGCATTGGAATCTTGCTACAACCCTTGAATGACAGTTAACACATTTTTCGTCATTCTTCCATTCATCCCTTGATTCTATTATCCTATTGGGTTGGATGATCGATATAACATAGAGAAAGGCCTCAACATCATCATCCTTTCTTGAGAGTGCATCAGCCACAACATATTTCTTCCCTTTTTTATAGACGATTTCAAAATCATAACCCAATATCTTGGTCACTCATTTTTGTTGTTCTTTTGAAGATAGTCTTTGTTCCAAGAAGTATTTAATACTATCATGATATGTTTTGACCTTGAAGTTCCTACCTATTAGGTAAGGGCGCCATTTCTTCAATGCAAGTAGTATTTCCATCATCTCCTTCTCATAAATGGGTTTGTGTAAGTCCTTTCCCTTGATTGGTCAACTTTCAAAATCTAGGGACCTTCCTTCTTGCATTAGGACAACACCAATTCCATTTCCCAAGGTATCGCATTCCACAATAAAGGTTTTTATGAAATCTGGAGTGGTCAAGATAGGATCTTTTCACATCACCTCTTTAAGTTGTTCAAAATATTTAGTTGCCTCTGGAGTCCATGAAAATGCATCCTTCTTAGTTAGTTCCATTAAAGGTGTTTCTATTCTTCCATAGTTTCGAACAAACTTGCGGTAGTAACCTGTTAAACCCAAAATTCTCTAAGATTATTCAATGTTTTGGGAATTGTCCAGTCCATCATGGCCTTAATCTTGTTAGGGTTTACCTTGACACCTTCATGAGATACAATATAACTGAAATACTCTACCTCCTTCACCTCAAAGAAACATTTGGATGGTTTGGCATATAGTTGTTGCTCCTTTAGTAGTTGTAGCACCTTGTCAACATGTCGCACATGATCCTCCCAAGAATTTCTATAGATTAGTATATCGTCAAAAAATACTAATTTCTTTTTCGAAGGAAGGGCTTGAAAATGGAATTCATCAACCCTTGGAATGTGGAAGGTGTATTTGTAAGGCCAAAAGGCATGACCAAAAATTCATAATGGCCTTCATGAGTTTAGAATTCTATTTTTGGGATATCTTCTTCCTTCATTCTAATCTGATGATACCCTAAACTAAGATCCAACGTTTTGAAATAGATTGATCCATGTAGTTCATCTAACAATTCATTAATGACAGGAATCAAAAAATTATCTTCAATAGTGATCTTGTTGAGCTCTCTATAATCTAGACACATATGCCATGAGCCATATTTCTTGAGTACCATTACCACCGGTGTAGAGTAAGAACTTTGGCTAGGTATAATAATTCCAACCTCTAACATTTCATCAACCATACACTCAATTTCACTCTTCTGGGCATAAGGGTATCTGTACGACTTGATGTTAGGAGGAAAAATCCCAGGAATTTGGTGAATAGAATGATCATGATTTCAAGTGGATGGAAGACCTTTGGGAATATCTTCAAATACTTTGTAATGCTTATCAATGATCACTTAGATATCTATAGGAATATATGGCTTATATGTTTGAACATCTAGTGAGCACAGTTTTGCAATTACACCTTTATGCCCCTTTTTCAATAATTTCATCATGCCATTAGAGCTGATCACCTTACTAGATTTCCCTGTGATACCTCTTAACTCAATTTCTTTTCCTTCCAATGAAAATTCATGAAAATTTCTTGAAAATTAAAATCCATTGTTCCTAATGATTGTAACCATTGTATTCCTAGTACGACATCAACACCACCCATGGGTATAGCAATCATTGGACTATTCATTACATATTCCCCCATAGTAAGATCGATATTATTGCATTTTCCTGAGCAATTGATAGTTCCTCCATCTGCAATCATTACTTGAAACTCTGGCGCTAGATATACAAAGAAATTGAGAGCTTTGGCTAATTTATAGTGAATGGAATTATGAGTACTACCATAATCAATTAGGACTGTTACCTTTTTTTTGTTTTATATATCCTTCGATCTTGAGGGTTTGAGGAGTTATAATTCCATCCAATGCATTACACAATATCGTGGGAGTCAACTCTTCAGAAGAAATCGCTTCTACATTTTCATCTTGAGATGGTTCTTGTTCTTCTTCCTCTTCACAATCTATGTAGAATAATTTCTTCTCACCACACTTATGTCCCTTACTGTACTTGTTTTCACAATTAAATCATAAACCTTTTGCTTTTATTTCCTCCAATTGTTGAGGTGTCAACCTTGTAGGTTGAGGTGTTTTGGAAGAAGAAGCATTATTATCTCGATAGATGTTAGGAGTGGTCCTTCTAGTATCCATAGACATATTTTTACTTTCAACATTTCTTGCCACCCTAAATGCATTCTCCAATGATTTGGGTTCCCAAAGGTGAACCTCATGTTGAATGTTATCCATTAAATTTCCTATGAATACATCAATTAAGTGCTCATCTGGAATATCCGTTACCTTTATATTCAATCTTTGGAGGTTCACAATGTCCTCTGTAATTGAACCCTTTTGCTTGAGATTTATCAATTGGCTAAAGAAGGTATTTCTCCTTGTATCCTCATAGTGTGCTATCATTTCTTCTATGAAAATTGTCCAAGTGACGAGTGATTTTTGAGAACAAATCCATCAATACCACACAAATTTATTGGGTTCTAAATATAAAGAAGCAATTCGTACCTTTTTTGTATGTGGCACATCATGTAGATCAAAGAATTGCTCCATCTGAAGTATCCATGTGATTTGGTCCTTGCCATCAAACTTCCTCATATCGATCTTAGGAATGTGGTTGGTCTTCAACCCAAAGTTAGAGTTTCTACATTATTGATTCATCTTCCTTGTGTCCTCATCAAGAATTTCATGGGATACATTTTCACTTTCAGGTGTCCTCTCTATTAGGAAATTTTTCAATCCTTCCATGATCTCACTTTTTAAGCAATCCATCATCCCTTGTAGTTCGTCCTTTGTCATTTTCTTCTTTTGTAAATAATTTATGTCCCTACTCATTTCTTCACCTTCATCAAGAGTCCAATTATGACCATCTGGAGGCTTATTTGGTGTAGAATTTCCCTTTTTTGGTGGCATGTTGGCCAAGTATCACTTTTAAACCTTTATTTTGAGGTGGTTTCGCTAGACAATATTTCTTCTTCTATATCTTCAAAATTTTGGCCCTTCTGGGTATGAATTTTTGTTTGTTTTTTTTAGTTCTCTGATATTTATTCTCTGCAATGCCATAGGTCTAATTAAAATTGGATGTGTCAAGTGGAATTTATGGTAACTTCCCCACAACTTGCTGATATGTTTCCTTTCCAAGAGATATCACTTGTATAGTGTGCCCCTCATAAAATAATTGATATAGAATTCTAAAAATTGTACTAGAAATACTGCAGACTATCCTCTATCCAATGCAACTAGTCTCACTCAATTTGGATACTCTAGGAATAAGTTATGATTTTTTTACCTAGAACACCTCCTTGAGACTAGTCAATAGGACTAGTCAGATACCGTATCTTCCACATGGTGTATCTACAAATGTAAAATGAACAAGAAGATGGATTTTTTTATCATAGATACTTTAGTAATTTTTGTGAATATCCTATGGATTTCAGGGTCTAAAATGTTACATAAATTTTTTTATAGAGAAAATTCTGCGATGACTCAATGCGGGAGGATTCCAGAACCCTATATTAAAAAGAATGTATCTATGAAAGTATAAGTCCTCTGGAGATGAAATTTGAAAGCAATGTACCTTGATCTGTCTACTAAATATCCTCCAAAAGGTTCCTTTTGAAACATTGTAGAAACAATTTTATAGAAAAAATTCCAAGGTGTCTCAAATGTAGCAA
>ML780835.1:1131229-1153104 GCA_009831015.1 Picea engelmannii
TCTTCAATTTCCTTTTGAAGTTTTAATAGATTTCCTTCTATTCTTTTCATGGGATAAATACCATCAAACTTTACACAAACTATATCTACATCTTCTTCTTCACTTGTAGGGAAAAATTCATCATCATCATCATTGCATTCAAGCGCTTTAGAGTGTTCTTTACCTTCATTTGAAATATCCTCATGATCTTCCTTTTTGCCAATATCAACACATACTTCTTTGCTTTTATTTGAAATGTCTTCAAGATCTTCCTTTGTGCTATTATCACTTGATTCTTTATCTTCACTTGAAATGTTTTCAAAATCACATTTAGAAATAATGCATTCAAGAGTTTTTTGATGATTCTTTACCTTTGATGATCTTGATGGAGTGGTCTTCAATTTCTTCTTCCTCTTCTTTGCTTTGATATGTGACACAATAGTGATCTAGAGAGATTTAGACACACTAAGTGAACTACCACCTAGTCCTAGTTTATTGATCCATGCAATAATCATTTAATTGAGTCACATGTGTGGAAGTGAGAGCAATGCATGCAATTGTCAGTGATAAAACCGATATTTCCATGCATGAGTGACTTCCACTAGTATAAATGACTCTGAACTGAAGAGGAGGGCCCTATTTTGTAGTGGAATATTCTCTAGAGAGAATATTCAATCTTTCTCAACACTAGACTATCAAACTTAGGAAAATAATTCTAGGTGAGTGTGTAATATCTCCAACATCCCTCTGGACACTACCAGGGTGTAAATGATTAATGGGTCCTGAAAACCAAGTCCATGTTAGGTACCCATTGTACAATGCATCTAATAATGAAACATTGCAAAAGTGAGGAAAGAGGGAAAATATCATGGTTAAACCCCACCTCAAAGTACAATGCCTAAGAAAAAAAATGAGAAGAAACAAAAAGCAGTTGCTAAAAAGTCATTTCCTTCACTCCACAAAGACCTCGCAACTGTGCAAGTTTGTGTTTGTTGAAGTTTTTGTTGAATATCTAGATTTTTGCATGGAGATGAACCAATGATATTTCCATACATATCTTCTTTATCCTTTTGTAATGAAGAATATCCAAATGAATTTTGGATGAAACTTTGAAAATCATGTGGTTGTTTCCACAAAAAATGCTGAAATTTTGTTGATTTTAAAATGCTCATAACTTCACTTCCCAGACTCTGTTTTGGACGATGTTTTTTGAAATTAGGTATTTTTCTGAGAGGAATTCAAATATCCAATTTGTTTATGTAAATTATTCTCAGAAAATGTCATAATTGAATCTAATGTGCACGGATGCTTTTTTGGATCCTAAGATGCATGCATGGGAGTCTTTTCATGTGGCTCTTGGGATGTGTGAATGGCTCATGGACACATGTATTCGTGTGGCTATTGATATGAATAAATGATATATTTCATATATGAGTCAAAAAATATATTTGAAACAGATTAGACATCATATTCAATAAATGGAACAAAAATTTGTTCAGATACCTATGTACAAGTCTCTTCAAACTAAGAGGAGTGATCTTCTAGTGGCTTTGTTCTATATTGCCAACCTTTTTCATGAAATATTCCTTATTCCAAAATAGAACCTCCAATTTGGTCCATAATTTGTTTGGAGTTGACTCTTGTGATTCATAATATAATTGATGGTGTAAATGTGTAGAACCTACACATAATAGATCTAGCTAGAAAATACCACACACATTTGCAGAGAGAAAATTGAGAAAGAAGAAGCAAGAGAGAAAGAATAGAAGAATTCTCATTAACCATGATGAATAATGAATAATTTACACATGATATACTCTGTATAACTAAACCAATGCGCACTGGAGGAGAATACAATGAACCATAGTGGTGGTCTAGATTGGTCTAGACACACACCAACAGTTACAGGAGTAAACTTCCACCTAGTCTAGTCTCTCAGGAAGTTACGGGAGTGAATTGCCATCTAACTAAGTTAACCAGTCTACCAGTCTTCAATTAACTGACTAAAATAGAGTGGAGTGAGGAGGAGATTATGGAATCATAGGTAATGTGATATTCTGGTGATGATACCAAGGCTAATGTGCATTAGTTGGTGATGATCCCAATGTTGCATGGTGACAAAACCAATGAAACATCTAGACTCCACTCAACTATTCAAACTGAAGTGAGAATTGAAGAGAATATTCTCCCTAGAGCAATATTCTTCCTAAAATATAGGATAATGGATAATGAATAATAAACATAGGAAAAGACTTAGGAAAAAGAAATCCTAGGTATGTGTGAAGTAACTCCAACACCCCCCCTGAACATCACTATGGTGAAATTAAAGAATGGGTCATGAAAACGAGGCCATGTTAGGTACCCAAATACAAAAGATACACTAAAATAAAGTGAGGAAAGAGGGAAAAACTCATGGAAAATACCCCATCTCAAGGTACAATGTGTGTAAAAAGAAGAACTACAATTTCTAGGCAATTGTGTCCTTCACTCCAAGACAACTTCACAAAGAATGGAAATTCTACTCAGTGAAGGTCTTGGTGAAGATGTTTGTTGTCTGTTCTGTTGAAGGACAGAACTTTAGGTCGATGATCCCCTCATGTACTAAGTCCCTAATGTAGTTCATGTGGTTCTCTATGTGCTTCATCCGCTGTCTCTGAACTGGATCTTTACATAACTTCAGAGTGCTCTGATTGTCACACCAGATGATGATCGACCGATGAAAATGAATGCCTAATGCAGTGAGAAAATGTTGTCGCCACATAGCCTAAATGGTTATGTTAACTACCCCTCTATACTATGCCTCAAATGAAGAAAGAGAAATAACATCCTGCTTCTTACTTGACCAACAGATAGGCATAGAAACAATATTGAGTGAGTAACTAGATGTGGACTTGCGATCAGTGCTATCGCCAACCCAGCCATAATCAATGAACCCGATGAGATCCAATGTAGAGTCTACTTCATAATAAATCCCAAAGGTGATGGTTCCCTGTACGTATTGAAGGATACACTTTACATCCTTCCAATGTGGCTCATGTGGCTCCTGCATGAACCTAGAAACAACGTTAACTGCATAGGATAGGTCTGGTCAAGAGTGTGTGAGATACAACATAATCCCCACTAGTTGTATGTACTATGTGTTGTCAACTAGTGGAGTGTCCCTACCATCCTCAAGTTTGAATCCTAATAGGAAAGGAGTCAGAGAAAACTTGCAGTCTATCATGTGAAATATCTCAAGGAGATCTCATGCATACTTGGCCTGAGACAGTTTGATGCATGATGCATCTTGACTGATCTCGAGTCCAAGGAAAAAGTTTATCAGACCCACGTTCATCATCAAAAATCTATCATGTAGAATCCTCTTGACTGTAGAAATCACTGAAGTCGAGTAGTCAATGATAGAAAAATCATCAACATATATAACTAAGAGTAGAAGTGAATCATTTGTCCTGATCATTTAGACATTTAGGTTTGATTTACAATGTACAAATTTTTGTGACAACATGTAGGATTCCATATTGGAATACCATGCCCTCGGAGCATGCTTGAGGCCATAGATATACTTCTTTAGTTGACAGACCAAAGATGAATCCTAAATAAATAACTGGGGCTTCTCCATATAGATCTCCTCAAAGATATCACCATGAAGAAATGCATTCTTCACATCCATCTAATGGAATTCCCATCCCTTGGTTGCTGCAATGGAAAGTGCCAAACTTATGGAATCCATATTCTCTAATGGAGAAAATATCTCATCATATTCAATGCCATGCAGCTGTTGAAATCCTTTGGCATCAATCCTGTCTTTGTATCTACTAATCTTTCCATATGTTGTGCTCTTGGTCCTATAGACCCATCTGCATCTCACAAGTTTCCATCCATAAGGAAGGGGCACCATATCCCAAGTCTAGTTCTTGAGGAAGGAGTTGTACTCCTCCTGCATGGCGAATTCCCAAAAGGGATTTCCAACAACCTTGAAATAATACTTTGGATCTGAAGACTGAACCAAGAAAATATCCCTCGAGGGAAATGATTCAGTGGAAGTGAGTGCAAAAGGAGGCTCCTTGAAATCAGATCGAGTCCTCCTAGTATCGACTCGATCACCAACAATATCCCCTGCATCCTAAGGAGTAGTCTGGGCCCACTTGGGCCTCTTCTATGGCTCTGCATCTGCATATGGATGCATTGACTCTGCATTTGAATGTACTAACTCTGTATCTAGACCATTTGAATCCTATGAATAAAAAATCTCATCTGATGAAGAGTCAACATGTGCATGCTCATCATCTTGAACATGTGGAAGAGTGAAGGTGTTTGCATGTGGCTGCTGAGGTACATGTGATACACTTTCCTCAAATTGAACAATTATCTCAATGATGATCCACTATGAGGAAATATCAATAAGTCTGTATCCCTTCAGACCATCGGGGTATCCAACAAAGATACATTTTGTGTTCTGTGGATCAAATTCCTTCCTCTTTTCAAAGGGAATCTTGGCCCATTCACGTAAATCGAAAATACGAAAGTGGGTCACTTCCGGTTTGAGGTTGCTCCAAGCCTTGTAGGGGGTCTTAACCTTGATAGATATATGGGAAGATCTATTTTATATGTAGGTTTCACAATTAAGTTCTTCATCCCATAGTCATTGTGGTAGTGACTTTTCATGTAGCATCCAAGATGCCACCTCTTTTAGAGATCCATTTTTCTGCTCAACAACTCTTTTTTTTTGCAGAGTATAGGGAACTGCATGTTTCAACTGAATCCCTACCTCATGAAAAATATTATGGATCTCATGATTGACATACTCTCCCTTGTTATCAATTCAGAGGACTTTAATTTTCTTTCATGATTATGTCTCAACCAGGGCTTTCAAATCTTTGAGGTAAAAGACCTCATATTTTTTCCCGAGAAAGTAAATCCATGTGAAACATGAGAAATCATTAACAAAAATGAGAAAAAACATCACTTTTCTGATTGATGGATGTAGAAGAGGACACATGAGGTCACTATGGATTAGATCTAAAGGAGAGTGTAGTGTCCCCAAGGCTGAGCCCCGTAGTAAACCATGTTCTGAAAGGAATTGTAATTATGATTTATAGGCTGGTGAGCTGAGTTTTTTATAAGCTGGAGGCTTATGTGTTTGTTAGGCCAGGGAGCCTAAGTGTTGAAGGCCAGGAGCCTACTGTTGTATATGTAATCACGCAGAACAATTAATAAAATATAAACACCACCATGTGCAGACCGACCACGATGAATGAGTGAAGGGGGACTAAGAATCCATAGGATGGGCAAGGAATTAGGGGCTGGAAGGTGGGAAAAGGGGCTAAGTGTAGAGCCTAGGGGCTAAGCCTAGGGGCTTAATCCTGGGAATAATATTTTATTATTATCCCCAGAAGACATGTGCATTTTATGTTTATCCTAAGTTTCTAGCAAGGAGATAACATGCAAGGGAGATGCGTGCTGGTGGAACGCATGCAGTTTCATGGGTGACAAGTGTCAACCCTAACGCATGTGAATAAAACAACAAGGATGAGCCATGAGAAGGTTCCTTCCCCATTCTACCCAATTTTCTGAACAATACGGAGCCCAGGGGGATAGTACTACCAACCCGACTCCTGTAGAGAACCTTGGTGTGTCCCTGTGATTCGAAAGCCGGTGTCTGGCTCTGAGAAAACCGGTGTGTATATTCCCTGAATGAGAAGCCTATGTGGATTTGGGGAAAGAGTCTATTTTTGTTCTGGAAAGTTTGTACACCCCTTCTCTATTCTAAACTGGGGAGTCTAAATCAACCCCTACGTGGATGACTCATCACACATCCCTGAGAATCCAGAGTGTGAGTCTATTCCATGTTGCCAAATTGAGAAAACAGAAGTGTCTCATCCCTGCTAAGCCTGGTTATACTGTTGCATCAGTCTGGAGCTGCCCTGGGGTGTTCGTGTCTAGATCCCGTGGATTGTGGTGGACGTGTATTGTTTGATCCTGTGTGGCTTGTTGGCCAGTTTGTACAACACTCTCTCTAGGTGAGAGAGGTGGTTGAAGATTGGAAGAACAGGTTGTTGGACCTGTGACCGACTCCCTCCAGGTGAGAGAGTGTGCAGAGGAAGGAGAGAACTCCTAGAAGGAACCCTGTAGCTGCCATAGAGCCCAGAAACTTCCGGTCCGTCTTGTTCCTATAATCCAAGGCAAGGGAGATTAGCAGTCGAAGGACTGTCCAGGTGACATAGAAGGTGTATATTCCTGGGGTGGAACAGGCATGTGGGGAATGAGGGTCTGTGGGAAATGAGCGTGGGAGGTTCCTTGGAGAGAATCCCTTCCTTGTGGTTGTGTGTTGTTTTCCCTGTAACCTCAGCCTAGCCTAGATTTCCTTGCCTTGGGGTGGAGCTTAGTCCCAACTTGGGGGTGACCCATTGCTGAGCTGATGAGCAGTGCGGTCTAAGGATGGGAGGTTCGTGGAAGGCCTGCACTTGGTTGGTGGATTCTACCACTGTTAAAAGATAAGTATCTGATTATGTTTTTATCACGTTTTGCATGACTCTACTGCTTATGTTATCATGATTTTTGTTGTGTATACGAATTAATATGGAATTCTATGGATTGTTAATTATAATAGTAAATAATATGTTTTTTTTTACTCTGTGCTTAAATGAGTTAGGTATAGAGTGGTGTAGCTGAAAAGGTGTTCTACAGAGAGGAATCTCTCTAAGTCTTTCCTTTATCGAATTTTTCTTGAGGGTGTTTTCCAAGAACACATCCCTCACAAATTCCTTTGGAGAAATTGATGTCTGGTAGACCATAAACAAATATTTTCTTGCTAAGATATTGCATATATCTGAAATTCAAATGTCCGAACCTTTCTTTTCATATACTACAACTTTCATCAGCATGGGTAAGTAGTAAAGAAAAACCCGGTTCAATAAATTCAGAAAATGTATATAATCTAGATTGATGATTTACCTCACTGGTAGCAACCCTGGAATTGGTTTGCATGTCATAGATTTCCACTGCATTGGGTGTGAATATGAATTTATTTATAGTTTCATAATTCGTCATCTGATACATAGAGAGAAGATTGATGAAAAGTTTGGGAACATGCAACACATTCTCAAAGCTTTTGTTGGTGAGTTCAATCCTTCCTTTTCCAGTGACTTCGATTGGAGAGTTGTACCCCATTAGAATAAGAGGAACTTTGAATACATCCAATGAAGAATACACTTATTTTGTGGCATCCATGTGATGTGATTCTCATGAATCTACAATCTGAGCATCGAGAGAGGAGTTGATGGAAATCAAGGCATGGCTAGAATTTCCTTTCATGGGATTCTCATCTTCTAGCTTCTTCTTCCTGGAACCCTCGAGGATGCGATCTCCAAGGTTGTTTTTCTGAAGTATTTGAGTCATTAGATCTATTTTTATCTACATGCATGCATATTCAGGATGGAATCCTTTATGGTAGTATATGCATTTATTTCCTTTTCTTCCCTTTTCACCTTTGGATCTGGAGGCATCGGTGAAGGGTTTTGAGTACCCTTCCTTCTTTGTATTTGCATGAAATTTCCTTTTGTCTTTATCTTTATATTTATGATATTGATGGCTTCCATATTGCACAATAAGTGCATGCACTTTTGGGCCTTTGATTTTTCCCATGTTGATGAGCTTGGTTTGCTCTTGTGTCAGGGATTCGATAAAATCTTCAAGAGAAGGCATTGTCCAGGTGGCTCCATAAGTGAATTTGACTGAATTTAATGTGGATACAAACATAGAGAATTCAATACCAAGTTTGGAGAGAATGCTGAGAACCATTTGTTTCTCATCCTTATATTTATCAACCCCGTAAGCTTTGAGTTGCGCCAATAAATCCTTGAATTTTGTAAACAAATATTGAATATTGTCAAAGCATTTTGGATCCAATGTGAGAAATTCCACCTCGAGCATGTATCCCATTATCTCATCCTGTTTTACAAAGAGCCCTTTCAAGGTGGTCCAAGCTTCATTGGGGGTTTTATAGGAAGATATGTGAAAAAGGAGATCGGGAGAGATGAGACTACAAATTGTTTTGAATGCTTCATCCATTCGATTTAGATACTTGAATTTTTATATGGATGATGTCAGTTTTGTATTTTTATTCAAGGTTATCTTGTAAAATCCTCTGGTTTGGATATGCACTATTATTATATCCTTCCATACAAAGTAATTGTAAGGTGTAAGAATGATTTCTTTTGGGAATTGCATCTTTTCGATGTCTTCAATATTTGGTACCTGCAAAAAATAATTTGGTGTAGCTTTTCTTAGAATTCCATTGGATCTGATACCATTTAAATGTATTGAACCTTCATAGATTGATCTATATATAAAATACCACACACATTTGTATAGAGAAAATTGAGAAAGAAGAAGAAAGAGAGAAAGAATAGAAGAATTCTCGTTAACCGTGATGAATAATGAATAATTTACAAATGATATACTCTGTATAACTCAAACAATGTGCACTGGAGGAGAATACAATGTTCCATAGTGGTGGTCTAGAGTGATCTAGACACACACTAGAAATTACAGGAGTAAACTACCACCTAGTCTAGTCTCTCAGGTAGTTACGGCAGTGAACTTTCACCTAGCTGAGTTAACTAGTCTACCAGTCTTCAGTTAACTGAGTGAAACATAGTGAAGTGAGGAGGAGATTAGGGAATCATGAGTAATGCACTAGTCTGGTGATGATACCAAGGCTAATGCACATTAGCTGGTGATGATCCCAATGATGCATGGTGACAAAACCAATGCAACATCTAGAATCCACTCAACTAGTCAAAATGATGTGAGAATTGAAGAGAATATTCTCCCTAGAGGAATATTCTTCCTAAATTATAAGGGACTAGATAACGACTAATAAACATAGGAAAAAACTTAGGAAAAATAAATCCTAGGTGTGTGTGAAGTAACTCCAACAGATGGAAACGTTCAAGAGAAACATACATGTGGATACATCCTATGGCCATATCTTGTCTATTGCTAAAGTCATTTTTTTCATCAACGAAATCAAGATCTACTTCCATTTCCATGGTTATTTGGTGTAAGCCTCTACTTCTTAGAAGGAGTAGAATATTTAGCTTCCACGCCAAATATTTATGAGGCATGAGAAGTATTTCCAACGAGTAAAAAATAGATTCCATCTTTCCTACTGCTTTGTTTCGTCTTCGATACCTGCAAAAGAGTGCTGGTGACAATCCTTTCTAGTGGCCTGTGGGCTCTGATACAATTTAGAATGTGGTGAGTGCCTACATAAAATATCTATCTAGCAGAATAACGAACACAAATTGAAAAAGTGAGAAGACAAGAGAAAAATTGGAGAGAAAGGAATATAATTGTATTAATTGCATTCCACACACAAATAGTGAATAATGTACAATAGATATAGGCTACATGAGTAAATAATGCACCATAGTAGTTATCTAGAGAGATATAGACACTCACTGACAGACACTGGAGTGAAATTCCAAGTAGTCCTAGTTAACTGATCCATGCAATCATTCGTTAACTAAGCCACACGTGTGGAAGTGAGAGAAACACATACAACTACTGGTGATAAAATTAAGGTTTCCATGCATAAGTGACTTCCACTAGTCTAACTAAGTGTAAATAACTCTGAACAGAATATGACCACCCTATTTTGTGGGGGAATATTCTCTAGATAGAATATTAAAGCGTTCTCAACATTGGACTATCAAACTTAGGAAAATAATTCTAGGTGAGTATGTAATATCTCCAACATTTAAATATATCAAAATGATGCAATTTTGCCAAAATTATAACATAAATCTTGGGAAATATACAACTTACTATCAAAAGGGAAATGGATTGGCTGAATCCTCCAATAAAAATCTCATCAAGATTATCAAGAAAATGTTGTGTCAAGATAATAAGGAATGGAATTCTCACCTTAAATATGTAGTTTGGGTAGACAAAGTAAGCATAAAGAGGTCTGTAGGAACTTATCCTTTTTAGCTGGTGTATGGATTGGAATCCATATTCTCTATTCAACTGAACCTTCCAGTGATGAAGATACTCTAGGACGAGGAATAAAAATTAGATGATAGGAATAGAAGGATTAGTCAACTGATTGAAGTTCAACAAGTAAGAGATTAGGTGCAAATAAATTCCCAAGATCACCAAGAAAGAATGAAAGAAATATTTGAAAAGAGGACCAAGGAAAGAAACTTCATGGCATGAGACATGGTCCTAAAGTGGGATTCCATAAGAAAGTTAAGGCGAAACATGCAAAGTTTGGAAATATTTGGCTTGTATCTTTCCAAGTGGTTGCAACTCAAGATAACAATACATATGAATTGGCTCAGATTCATGGAGAATTGTTTGGGGCTCCTGTGAATGGGAGATTCCTCAAGTATTTATTTCAATACTAAATACTGTAGATCTTCTTACCCTATACATAAATAAATATTTTTTCATTCGTTTCCATGTATTTTTAATTTTAATTCATTCACCATTTGTTACGCAAGCAATTAGTTAGGGTTCTAATATTTTAAGTTGTTAAGAAATTTTGTTTAACCTATCATATCAATTTTTATGTTCGTTGGGGTCCTATCATTTTAATGCAGACTCCATAACACAATAGAGGAAGGCACTTGGTCTACAACTCTCAATAGACCACAGGGGTATATTGTCCTCGTTGGAGCCAATGTTAGTACCATATTTGATCATGTCACAAATATGTAGGCTGATCGATATTATAAGGCCGATATTGGAAAAAATGTAGGTTGAAGATGATCTTACAAAGATACTAGATTGAAAGAGATAACATGTTTTCATGTTCCCTAGAGAAATCAACATAAAATCATGCCCTAAGGGACCGAGGCTAAGTTTAAAGCACCTGGGTGCTTATTGGGAGAATTAAACATGACTAATTATGATTATAAATACCTAATCCCTTTTTGGATAGAGGTTATATTATGAGACCGGGGTCTATGAATCAATCACTAGCAAAGGTTATTGGCTCGATCATCCAACAACTGCAAGTGAGCCAGATCTACAGTGGGAAATCAATGTTGCATCATAAAAGTGTAAGAGAGATAACCAACATTATCAGTGGGATGATGGTTTTAAGGGCCACATGTCGAGAGTTGAATGGTGTCACTTGGAAAGAGAATAGAGGGATAAACCACTATTTTTGGGTTATAACTATGGTATTCTAGTTTTTCCTAGCCATCCGCCCGATCATTTCCAAGCACACACCTGTCCACACAGTCAACATCACCTAGAGCTAGCGCAATGGTCCACATGGGACACTTGGAAGGACCAACAACCTCATGGAATTCCAATAGGGAAAAGATCACCACCTTCATGGAGGGGGTCCACTGGGGACTCCAATAAATATATCAATTTTAGTTACTAGCGTAGACCCCCCCTTCTCCCCTTTTTCTCTACTTTGGGGTTGCTCGACCTCCCGGCCTAGGATCATTTGAACACCTGAGTTGAGTTGACTCTCCAGTTCCCTGCTGGAACCCAATGAACTTTATCATAGGTCCCTCTTTCTACAAAGTGTATGTCCTCTTAACCCCACAGCTCTCTTGTTGGCCCTTCGAATAAAGTTGGCGGAGACACTCATTCTTCATGTTAGGCCCTTTCTATCATATGACCTCGGGTTGTGTCTCGGAGCTAAACCATGAGAAGCACTTTGGGATTTTGATGTCGACGCACGCTCTCTCCTCAACCCGCAGGTCAGAAGGTCCATGTCAATGCAAGATATTTCCTTTACCATGGCCCGAAGAACTCTAAATGCTCTTCTATTTCCCTATCGGGAAATCTGCACCCGTAACAAACTCTCACGGGATCCTCTTTTTACACTTGGGAGATCAGACTTCGCAACTTCGTGAATTCAGTGGTCGAGCGTTGGACTCTCGAATCCCCAAATCCAAATACAATCAACGCTGACCCTTTTCTTTTCCCTTTCGAGATTTTCCCTATCGCGATTTCGACGATCGCGATGTCGAAGAACTTGTCTCACCGACTCCTGAATCCTGATTTGCTGAAACTCCGATACACGCGCGAGTTTGACTTTTCAATGCCACTTCACTTCATCGAGACTTCGGAGTTCACAATATCATGAATCCTAATGCAATTTTTTTGGGACTTCACCCCACAAAACTCTGAAACGGCATGCCACCTGTCCACTCGCTGACTTCTCCGTGGCCCCACACCGTCCTCTTGCCTTCGGAATATCATGTTTCATGATTTTGCAATTCCTGTTACAATCTTTACGGAACTTCGACCTACGAAATCCTGATACAAGTATACACATGTAAATCCGACAGCCCTTATGGATCGGATCTATGGTCCTACTCCTCCTGAGCTTTGACCCTTTTGACACTTTTGCCTCAACTTCCCTGCTCCTCCATGAGATCTAATGGCCCACGAAAATTCATGAATTCTCCTCTGAGAATTCTGACCGTCCATCCTTCCTGATGATTTCCATGAAATGATCCAAGTATTCCTCCGTGAAAACTTGTCCACCTGCACGCAAGCTTGCAACACCTACTAAACACTCCACGACACAAGATTTATGTGATTTTCTTTGGTGATTACTCGAAGGTCCTATACCTCCCGAGCTTACTCTCAGCGTCTTCTCTTAAAGAAGAATCTTGTGCATACTCCTTGTGGCAACCTTCAAACACTCATAAGTGTTGAATCCTTCCAACTCTGCCCACACTTGCAACAATAGTCCCAAAATCCTTCACACAGGTTCACAACCCCGAGACTTCGCTCAGCCTGCGCACTCCTTGCACGGCTCCTGTGCTCAACTTCACCTTTTTGTGTGAATGAGAACAAAAGCTATCCCTATCTGAACCCTTTGTCAACGCACTCCTTGCGGACACTTCATCTGCACTCCTTGCAGGAACCCTTGTTTAGATAGAGAAACAATTGAAACTCATTCCTACTTCCTTTCAGACTTCAAACTAAAAACATGAAATCATATACACAGCATATAAAGAAAATGTATAACAGGAAGCAAACCTTCATGAGCATATTATTCAACATCAATACACAGAGAACAAACATGAAACCATGAATTTGAATCAACCTCTTTCTATTAATCCAAATATCTGTACATGGGTGTTCTTACACAACTCTCTGCATGCTCTTTCTCTTTCAACAATGTTGCATCTTCATAATTATGTTACAATATGAAATGAGGGTGTCTATATCCCATTTCCCTCTTGCACTCTAAAACTGTGTAATCTACACATTCAATTCTACCTACTTGCATTAACTACTATAAATGCCTTCTACCTACTAAGGACGAGAGAAAATCTCTCAAGGTCCATTTACATTATACAAGTGTTCTCCTTCTTAATTATCTTATTTAATATGGCACATCAATTTCAAAGTAATTTCAAAATTTGTGCTGGACACTTGTCCAACTGTCAATTTTGTCTCTGCACTGGCTTTCTTGATGTTGTCGATGCTCCTGCATCATACTCCCTCGCTTGAAACTTTTCATGGGCTCCTGTCCATGAGCTCATGCACGGTCCATCCATTCTTTGGTATCTCCACTTCATTCTCCCAGCTGGCATCTTCAACTGGATGGTTCTTCCATTTGACCAGATACTCAAAGTATTGCTTTCGCCTGGTCTTTTTGCTCACTCTTTTCTCCAGTATGCACTCCATCTGTGGTTTATCTGCAACTGGCATCTGCTTTGTCCACTGGATCACTGGCTGCTAATTTTCCATCCCTGCTTCCTCAACTTTGTATGGGTACAAATCTGAGATATTGAATATCGGAGAAATTCCGATCCCATTAGGTAATTCAATCTCGTAAGAATTTGCCCCAAATTTATTCAAGACCCTACATGGTCCGATTTTCTTCATCTTCATTTTATTATATGTTCCTCTTGGGAACCGTTATTTTGTCAAATGTGCCAGAATCAAGTCACCAACCTCAAACTGAAGTTGTCTTCTGTGTTGATCTTCTCTGCGCTTATATTCTTGACTTGAACTCACTAGTCGCTGCTTCACCTAACTGTGAAGTTCCTTCATCGCCTCTACGAATTCTTCTGCACTAGCGCTCCTAGTCGCAGTCTATTATGAATCCCTCAATTCAAAAATTCCTCTCGGATCTATACCATAGAAAACCTGAAATGGACTTTTCCCTGTGCTCCTGTTAACCGAGTCGTTATAAGAAAATTTTTCCTGTGGTAATATGTTGTCCCACTGGATGTGGTGTTCTGTCACCAAGCTTCTTAGAAAGTCTCCTAGACTTTTGTTCACTACTTCTGTCTATCCATCCGTCTGAGGATGATAAGTTGAACTAAACGAAAAGTTAGTTCCCAGCTTCTTCCATAAGGTCCTCCAAAAGTGCCCTATGAACTTTGTAAATCGATCTGAAACTATGCTTCTCGGTAAGACATGAAGTCGAATGACTTCTTTGAAAAACAGATTCGCAATGTGAGTTCCGTCACTATTCTTCTGACATGGGATGAAGTGTGCCATCTTGGAAAATCTATCCACCACCACAAAGATTGAGTCAAAAACTCTTTGTGTTCTTGGCAACCCCAATACAAAATCCATGTTGATTACATCCCATGACCTCTCTGGTATGGGCAATGGTTGATAGAACCCTGCATTTTGTCTCCTTCCCTTCGAATGCTGAAAAATTCTACATCTGTCCACAAATTTCTTGACATCTTATCGCATTCCTGGCAAAAAATATGACTCATTCAACTTTGCGAACATCTTGTCGTGACCAAAGTGTCCTGCCAATCCTCCACTGTGTTTATCCTTTAACAAGTTCTCCCTCATGGAGAATTTTGGAATACACATTTGATTACCTTTAAAAAGTAATCCTTCTTGGATCATGTATTCTACCCATTGGCTTCTATCCCTGAGAATTGGATTCTTAGCTGCTTCATATGCCTCCTTAAAATCCTGATCATCTGCGTACATGTCCCTGAGATCACCAAAACCTAACGTTTTGACTTTGAACTCCTGCAACAACAAACACTTCCTGCTCAAAGCATCAGCCACTTTGTTAGCAGTACCAAAAATATGTTTAATCACAAAACTGAAATTTTTCATATACTCAACCCATTTAACATGTCTCTGATTCAACTTTTCCTGTTGAGTCACAAACTGCAGTGCATGATTGTCACTGTATAAGACAAATTATTTCGGGATCAAGTAATGCCTCCATTTATTCAATGCCTAGATGATAGCATAAAAATCCTTATCATAAGTGGAGTACTTCACTTTCGCTTCTTTCAGCTTCTCGCTGAAGTATGCTATTTGTTTGTCTTCCTGACTCAAGACTGCCCCGATTGCAAACCCACTAGCATCGCATTTCACCTGAAATGTCTTCTGGAAATATGGCAACACCAAAACTGGTTGTTCCGTAATATTCCTCTTCAACAAATTAAAACTTTTCTCAGCTTCTTCTGTTTAGTGAAAAGACTTGTGTCTTTTCTTCACTGTTTTCATCATCGCTGCACTAATTCCACTAAAATTCCTGATGAACTTCCGGTAGAAACTAGCCAATCCATGAAAACTTCTCACCTTAAAAACATTTTTTGGTGATGGCCAATTCTTGATTACCTCTACCTTATCTAGATCCATCCTCAACTCATCTATAGAAATAAAAAATCCCAAGTAAATGAGCTTTGTCTTCATGAATGAGGATTTCTTCATATTTATCAACATCTTCTCCTGCTATAACCTCTGCATCACTATAGCCAAATGCTTCAGATGCTCTGCCACAGTTTTACTGAAAACCAGTATGTCATCCAAATACACAATGACAGATTTCCCGATGAACTCCCTCAGGACTTTGTTCATCAACCTCATGAAGGTACTCGTCACATTTTTTAAGCCAAATAGCATAACAAGCCATTCATACAACCCTTCATTGGTCTTGAATGTTGTCTTCCATTCATCACCCTCTCTCATGCAGATCTGGTGATAACCACTTTTCAAATCGATCTTTGAAAAACACTTTGCTCCACTCAAGCAATCCATCAGATCATCCATCCTTGGCAATGGAAATCTGTACCTGATGGTTATCTTGTTGATCACCCTCGAGTCAGTACACATCCTCCAGCCTTCATCTTTCTTCGGACTGAGTACTATTGGAACAACACATGGACTCAAGCTTTCCCTGACCAAACCTTTGTCCAACAAATCCTGGACTTTCCTTTTAACCTCTTCATTCTCTTGCGGTGTCAATCTGTACGCAGCTTTGTTTGGCAAACTGGCTCCTAGTATGAGATCAATATGATGAATCACACTTCTGATCTATGGCAACGAATGAGGTAATTCATCCACTACTATGTCAGCGAACTCTTCCATCAGTTCCTGAACTTCTTTTGGTAAATCATCTATCCTTGCGCTGGTCAAAACAATATTTGGCTTTCTGACCACTATGAATTGTGGTTCTTCTTTCTTCTTAACCTTTGTAAGAAGTTCCTTCCCACTCATGAGAAGTACAGTGTTTCTTACTTCCAGCTTCACCTCCTTATCCTTAATTGGAAGCAACATGTGAGTCCTCCCATTCTTCTCTAGGGTGTATGTGTTCATTCTCCCATCATGAATCACATTTATGTCATATTGCCATGGTCTACCCAACAATAGATGACAAACATCCATAGGAATGACATCACAAAAGATCTTATCATTATATCCTCCTATCTTAAATTCAACTAAACATTGTTTAGTGACAGTTACCTGGTGTCCTTTCTGTAGCCACAAAACTCTATATGGGCTTGGATGATCAGTCGTCTCTAGCTCCAAATTTTCTACCATCTCTATCGAAATGAGATTATCTGTGCTACAACTATCCATAATGACCTTGCATACCCTGTCCTTGGTCTTGCAAGCAGTCTGAAAAAGTCTAGTCCTTTGGACTGAACTCTCCACCTCCTTCTCTGGTGTCAAAAGGAATTTTTGCATCATCGGTGATCTTTTCCTTCAACGTCTTCTGCCTCAACATCCTACCTCTGTGCCTCGGCGATGTGAGATTCTCCACTCTCTTTCTTCTTATATGGACACGTAAGATTTGTGCCCATTCTTCCTGCATGTGAAGCATGTTATTACTCCACCTCTTCCTCTTCCTCTACCTCTAGTATGAGGAAAAGTGTTGTTGTCAACATAATCTCCTCTCTGCTCAGTATGCTACCCTCATTGTTCAACATATTTCCCTCTCTGTGAGGTTCCACCTCTCTCGGTTCAAGTCTGAGGTTTCTTCCAGTCCTCTTTGGGCTTCTGATATTTGTCCTAGGCAATTGATTAGCCTCTGGGCTGACTTCTGCCTCGGCCTCTTTGACCCTGCTTTTGGATCAACTTCTCTTTCGCTTTCAGAGCCATCTGATAATCTCTTCCACCATTTGTATGGTTACCATGCTCATCTCATCCTGAATGTCATATCTCAGGCCATTCAGGTATCTGACAAATTTTTCATCATCGCTCTCCTGATGACCTGCTCTGATGTTCAGTTTGTAGAATTCTTCAGTGTATTCTTTCACTGTCATCAGCTTCTGTCTCAGGTTCTGCATTCTCCTGAATTGAGTAATTTGATAATCCCTGGGGATGAATTTCGCCTTCATCTTCACGATCATTCTATACCAGCTTTTGATCTTCTGCTTTCCTTTGCAGCATTTGTCAGCTTGTAGTTCATCCCACCATAATGTTGCATGTCCCTTCAATCTTGTGACAACATCCTTGACCTTCTTGTCCTCTTCGACATCTTCATAGTCAAAGTATGTGTCCAGAGCTCTAATCTAGTCTAGAAGCTCCTCTGCATCCAAGTTTCCCTCATAAACTAGAATGTCCATTTTTGCTCTTACACCCATTATTGCAATAGCTTTGATCAAACGTTCATTTGATGCATCTTCGTTTGCAACTTCTTCTTCATGTTCAACCTCAATCTCGCTTTCAGAATCACTAAGATCCCCAACATTGACTGTGTGTCTTTGTGCTGTCTCCATGTCTTCGAGTCTAGCTCGTATATCACACATCTCTCTTTCCATGGCTGGATTAGTCATCTGCCTGCCTCTTCTCCTCGGAATTTTCCTATCCTCTGGTGGATCGGGTGTTTTCCTATCCCTTCTCCTTGGTAGCATGGTGAATCCTTCTTTTTCTCTGCTATAGAAAGCAAAGAACCTTTCTACGCTCTGATACCAGATGATGCTGATGCACACTCCCTCCTCAACCCGCAAGTCGGAAGGTCCACATCAACGCAAGATCTTTTCTTTACCACGGCCTAAAGAACTCTAAACGCTCTTCTATTTCCCTATTGGGAAATATGCACCCACAACAAACTCTCACGGGATCCCCTTTTTACACTTGGGAGATCGGACTTCAAAACTTCGCGAATCCAGTGGTCGAGCGTTGGACTCTCGAATCCCCAAATCCCGATACAGTCAACGCTGACCCTTTTCTTTTCCAATTCGAGATTTTCCCTATCACGATTTCGACAATCGCAATGTCGAATAACTTGTCTCACCAACTCCCAAATCCTGATTTGTCGAAACTCTGATACACGTGCGAGTTTGACTTTTCAATGCCACTTCACTTCATCAGGACTTCGGAGTTCGCAATATCGTGAATCCTAATGCAATGTTTTCGGGACTTCACCCCATGAAACTCTGAAATGGTGTGCCACCTGTCCACTCGCTGACTTCTCCGTGGCCCCACACCGTCCTCTTTCCTTCGGGATATCGTGTTTCGTTATTTCACGATTCCTGTTGCAATCTTTACGAAACTTCGACCTATGAAATCCCGATACAAGTATACACATGTAAATCTGACGTCCCTTATGGCTCGGATCTACGGTCCTACTCCTCCTGAGCTTTGAACCTTTTGACACTTTCGCCTCAACTTCCCTGCTCCTCCGTGAGATCTAACAACCCACAAAAATTCATGAATTCTCCTCTGAGAATTCTGACCATCCGTCCTTCCTGACGATTTCCACGAAATGAACCAAGTATTCCTCCATGAAAACTTGTCCACTTGCATGTAAACTTGCAACACCTACTAAACACTCCATGACACAAGATTTCTATGCTTTTCTTTGGTGATTACTCGAAGGTCCTATACCTTCTGAGCTTACTCTCAACGTCCTCTCTTAAAGAAGAATCTTGCGCGTACTCCTTGCGGCAAACTTCAAACACTCCTAAGTGTTGAATCCTTCCAACTCTGTGCACACATGCAACAACAATCCCAAAATGCTTCACTCAGGTTCACAACCCCGAGACTTCGCTCAGCCTGCGCACTCCTTGCATGGCTCCTGTTCCCAACTGCACCTTTTTGTGTGAATGAGAACAAAATCTATCCTTATATTAACCCTTTGTCAATGCACTCCTTGCAGATACTTTAACTGCAGTCCTTGCAGGAACCCTTGTTCAGATAGAGAAACAATTGAAACTCATTCCTACTTCCTTTCAGACTTCAAACTCAAAAATGAAATCATATACACAACATATAAAGAAAATGTATAACAGGAAGAAAACATTCATGAGCATATCATTCAACATCAATACACATAGAACAAACCTGAAACCATGAATTTGAATCAACCTCTTTCTATTAATCCAAATATCTGTACATGGGTGTTCTTACACAACTCTCTGCATGCTCTTGCTCTTTTCAACAATGTTGCTTCTTCATAATTATGTTACAATATGCAATGAGGGTGTCTATATCCCGTTTCCCTCTTGCACTCTAAAACTGTCTAATCTACACATTCAATTCTACCTACTTGCATTAACTACTGTAAATGCCTTCTACCTACTAAGGATGAGAGAAAATAGCTCAAGTTCCATTTACATTATACAAGTGCGCTCCTTCTTAATTATCTTATTTAAGATGGTGCATCAATTTCAAAGTAATTTCAAAATTTGTGCTAGACGCTTGTCTAGCTGTCCATTTTGTCTCTGCGCTGGCTCGCTTGATGTTGGCGATGCTCCTGCATCATCTTTGGGCTTCAGATCTTTCCACAACAACCAACTCCTACATTCTTGAACTCTAAATCAATGAACTCAAATGACGCGAGGATCAATGATCCCTATCCCTCCTCTTGATCAATGACTATGATCTATTTAGACTCCAACCTTCGAGATTCACTCTCTACCTTCCTCTAATATCTCCCAGAGTGCTACCCCTATGAAATGTGTGGATCGCTTCCACATTTCCCTTCCATATCCGAGGGTATGAATTCAAAACGCTCTTCGCAACTTTGCGAAGATTTTTGTTTTCTCCTGGCAAACCTCTCGAAGCTCCAACTTCTGGATCTCCTAATATTTTGTCACCTGTGTCCTCTCAATGATGGATGATTCTGCCTTCCTTTGGGACTTCAACGAGTCCTTCCTCCTTGCTGACACTTAACACTTTTCCTGCCCAAGAATTAGACCGTTCTCAGCCTTCTTCTGCACTCTTTGCAAGGTTTTGTGCTAGTTCTTCTTATATTTTGCTCATATTGAAACCTTCGAGGTGCGCAATTCTCCTGCATCATTCCATGGATTTTCTAGTAACCTCCTAGTAGCTTAACGCCATTCCTCCTGAGCTTGTACTATGAACTTACTGTACCCTTATCTCACTCCTTGCACTTTATTCAACATTCTAATGACTTCTCCCTGAGCCCTTCTAGAAGTATTAAAGAATCTCCTTTCCTTGTTTGATGCACTCTTGCAAAGCCTTCCTTTCTCAGAGTATTCATCAACCCTAGGGTTCTCTCGGCACTTCCAATGTTCTAGAATGTGTTGCTCCTGTTTGCACTCGCACTAGCTCAATGATGTCCTGGTAGAGTCTTACAGAGTATTCAACAACTCTATGTTGCACTTTCTCCCACACAACCTTTCTTCCCAAGGTATTCAACAACCTTGAAATTCCCTTATGAGTCTATGAACTATCCTGGTGTTCCCTCCTGTCATCTTCTCTTCTGACTTGAATGAGTTTAGACATTCACTCCTTGCGTCGGCTCATAGAGACTCAAATATTTGTCATTCATTCCTTGCACTTATCCTAGAGAACCATAATTAATCCAACACACTCATAGATAGAAGATTATAACTCTATCCCTGTAAACGATTTCTAACATACATCTATAGTGTAAATGCATATTAATGACATTCAAAACTAAAAATCCATTACACATAACTTGAAAACCATGGAAATCTCTTCTTTTTCTATTAATGGTGAAATTTCCATTACAATATGTGAGACTGGACTATGACTGAGTCTCAGCTCTCAACAATATTCAACTCTGCTTCCTCTTATATTCTATATCCTATCTCCTCTCTTGGAAACAATACAAGGGTTTATACAAGAGGGGCTTGATGAGCTTCCCTCCAAGATAATCTAGTGGTGTCTAATCACAATTCAAAATGCCTAACCAATGAGGAAGATTACAATGATGGAAATCTGATCTGAATCAGATACAGATCCCTCCTACCATAAACCATTTAATGGAAACCTCATATATAGCTTGTGCGAAGGCACAACTTGTCTCTACCAACCTGTCAACATTTCTTTCCTTGATCATGATTTATATTTTGAAGGAAAAATGAGAGGGTGGTGCCTCTCCCTTCCTTGAATGTGCACCACTCATTATAATAAACTGGCACATGCCAAGGTGGAGTGATTCTCCTACATCATACTCCATGGATCTAGAAATTCATGAGCTCCTTCTCATGATCTTCCCAACTCTGTTTAAATCCTCCTGGATCCAAAACTTTCTCCTGGAGATGTCCTTCTTCTCCTCTGCTTCACTTCTGCTACTGCTTCTACATCTCCCTTATTGCTCGTGTAGGTTCCCCTCTGTCTAGATTCTCCTTGCTGACTGCTTCTTCTGTTGACCTCAACATTAACCTCCTTATCTTCTCTATGGCTTGTTCCAACTGCTTCAT
>ML780835.1:1162805-1176312 GCA_009831015.1 Picea engelmannii
TTTTTTATGGTACAGGTTGATTACAGGTTGGTGCATGGTTGATGCACTTGTTTATGGTACAGGTTGGTGCATGGTTGATGCACTTGTTTATGGTACATGTTGATGACAGGTTGGTGCATGGTTGATGCACTTGTTTATGGTACAGGATGATTATAGGTTGATGCATGGTTGATGCATGGTTCAGATTTATTGGTACAGGTTTACAACGGTATATCTCACAGTGATAGTGTGACAGTGGTTCCATCATTCTACATCTACTTCAGGGTGGCAGGACGGGGCAAGGACAGGTGGTTGTAGCCACCTTCCGGTTGTAGCCAAAGAACATAGGGGGTTGTAGCCTCCTTCTGGTTGTAGCTAGAGAATTGGGGAGTTGGAGCTTCCCTCAGGTTGTAGCCTGAGAAACTAGGGGGTTGGAGCTTCCTTCTAGTTGCAGTTGGAAAACAAAGGAAGTTGGTGCTTCCAATGAATGTAATTCTTCAAGAAATATAATTAAAAACATTCTGTGGTTTTCTCCCGATTTGGGTTTCCATGTAAAACACTGGTGTACTGTGCATGTGTGTGATTGTTTATTTATTACTGCTCATTATTGGATAATAATTCTACATTGATATAACATTTGAAGAAAAAGGATTATAATTACGTTATTATTGATTCACCCCCCCTCTCAGTAATCCAACATAGTCTACTCAGCTACAAATATTCATGTTGATCTATGGGTAGATCATCATGACCTCCTGGGTTTCTTTCATCCCTTGTGACATTGACTGGACACACTGCTACAGACTCCAATTCCATAGTCTTGTCACTGAATTGTTGTTCAATTACCTCCTTTGACAGAATAATTCCTGTCAATTCTTCAGCTAGTCCCATTCCATCTTCCTACAGCTGCAACTCATGATGGTATGTCTCTTCTAGCATGGTTGTCTCATGGAAACCACCTTTTGGTTCCAGACTATCCAACCAATCCTCTATCATATTCAACTCTTTCTCCCACTAAGTGAGTGACTCAACTAGGTGCTCCTCTTTTTTTGCAACAGAATTGAGTATCTGATCCTTCTTCTCCATGACAGTCTCAACTTGTTTTCCTTTTGTTGCATCTGCAACACCTGTGCTAGACTCTCCTTGGTTTCTTGGCAGGAATATTTGGATTCTCCCAATGAAAAAAACACTCCTTTGATCCTTCTCCTCCGTGACAGAAGTTTTTAATTTGTCATCATCTTCATTCACACAGATTGCAACTCCACATGAATATTCATATAGATGAGTCCTTCCTTTAACCTCCTTTCCACCTGTCAACACCCCTTGATGACATGAAATCTTAGTTGAGCTCATCTCTTATCCCTTACCCACTTGGAAAATAGGGATGTCTCCTCTTCCCTCCTGGTAGTTTACAATATCAACTGATCTCTTCTTATTCCCCCCTGGCAACCTACGAGACCTCTTTGAGATATATTTCCATTACCATTGAGGCTTTTAGCATACCTCAAACACATTTTTAACACATGTTGTTGCCTTCTGGCCAACAAATTCTGAACATGCCACTTAGATTTCCTTTTCTATAACACCCCAGGTTTTGAACCCCCATTTTAAATAATGTATTGTTACAATGCTGAGAGGCCAGGGTGCCTAAACAATTATTAAAAGGCCTGTGTGTCCAAGACATGTAATGTTTTTTTTATCATTATTAATAATAAATACATGGCTGGCTACTACAAGGACAAGGACTAGAGTTATAGGGGGCTATGATTCCATAAGAGAGGGGGATTGAGGGGATAATTGTTTATTCCTATTTTAATTACCCATTTTTGTCTAAGGGAGAGGATCAATTATGTGAGCTTCTTAGGGAAGGACAAGAGGTTCTTAATTCCCCACGAAGTTACTTAAAACCACATCTGTTTTGATGGGGGGGTTCGAATGATAGATTGTTCTCTGATTTACTCTACGTTCATTCATTTCCCTCACACACTTTCATGCACCCACTTACACATTCATTGATCCATCCTCATGTGTGTCTTGTCTTGGGAAAGGGAACCAAAATGATGAAGAATTATCCATGGTATGGTGAGTTGTAGTAGTTGTTGGTGTGACACAATCGTGACTTGAGGCCTGCATGTCTGAGATGCATTGGCTTGTGTCCAACATTGAGATTATGGACCAGTTGAGCTGGAGCTGGAATAAGGAGAAGGAATGCCTGAGGGATTGCGTGGCAGAGAAGGGTGGAGGTCTATTCTCTTGGGTGGTGCAAGATGGGTAGAAGAGAGATGGGTACTTGGATTGCTATGAGAGTTGGGAAGCCTGTGAGAGCTTGGGTGCTCACTGGTTTTTGAAGCCAAGCAACACTCTAGAACCATCCTTGTGGATTCATAGCCATGGCTCTGGGGTGACGCTATTGTTTAGTTTTAGAACAATAGTGTCTACGGTTGGGTGGAACGTCCTTGGTATGCAACTAGTTGGTGTCATCTTTCATAAATATAATTTGTAATGAACCCCACATTTCTCATCATAAAAAAAAAATTGTTAGGATCATTATTCAATTTTTCCTTTCCTTTCTAAAGTTTTCTTATTGATACTATATTGTGGATTAACATTACTTCTTCTTTATTCCCTTTATGTTCACCATAAATTTTCCAAGTGGAAAAGAACTCTAACTATTTTGTTATTTAGGGGTGGTATTTTGACACCCAAGTGAATGTCACCATACAGAACTTGGTTATTCACCATAGAGGAGGTATTCAATTCACGTAGGTCAATAAGTGTATATAGATATATACTATGAAATTACAATTGTACAATTTGATACTAACTGTGAACTAAGGAATTTATGTATATATGTATATATACTAAGGGGTAACCACTTGTCCCACGCAAGATATATACATAATAAGAAGGACAAGAAGTATAAATTATGTCATGTCATCAACATTAATGGAGTTGATCCCTTGAACTTATATGTGGGACAGATTCTACCCATCTGACATGTGATAGCGAGACAGTTGAAATGACTGGTAGGGTGCTTGTTATTTCCATGCATTATTCTTAGACTTGAGATAACACTGGTGTGAGGGTTAGTAGACTAGGGAAGAGTATGGTAACCTAAGTAAACTGGTCTTATCGTTACAGGGCTTCAAATCGAATAGTGCGTGACTGTCAAGGTGTAAATGAGCCCTGCCACTAGTACATTTGGGTCAAATTCTGTTGGCGACGGAAGTCACTCTTGGATTGCTTGCAGGAGCAGAGCCCGATGCCCATCAGTTAATGTCACGATTTGTTTTAAAGGGGTGATCTAATGGGGGAAAAAATAGAGGAGATATCACTCTAACTCGGGGACTGAGTCTGGTACATATGGTGACAAAGGAGGTCTTGATCCAACTTCAGCTAGTAAGTTGATAAAAGGGTGAGTAGGTGGAAGACTTAGTGAGAAAAATGAACTGACAACTTTGGGAAACAGGCTTATGGCTATTCGCAGAAGAAAGACACTGAAGGAAAGATCCGCTTGGCTCAGGGTCTCAAGAAACTAAGGAGGACTCGATTGGATCCTCCAATTCCATGTCACTCAGCACTGAGAAAATCACAGGAGCTGGCTAGAAACATCATAACTACTACAGTGATGCTACCAACATCATCCTATAACAACTATGGCTCAACTAGATCTTCCAATTCCGAGCGATTCCAACACAGTGTAACAAATACGTAAAAGAAACTGGCATTCATCAGGCAAGAAGTCTCAAGAGTGCATACATAACCAGAGTATCAGTGCTTCATTAAAGATTTACAACCGGGAGCTCGTCTCAACCATCGATAGATGCCAAAATGGAAAAAATGCCTACATATACTCAAAACAACAATAGCAGCGGAACCAAGAAATTGCATTGAAGGCTTTGCGTCTGCATGGCTTCTGACAACACGGAGCTGCAATCTTTGAATAATCGTGCAACTTATGGTAGATGTGATCGATCTTCTGACAGTTTATTCGGCGAATCGATGTGCCTTTAATCTAATGCAGGAACTTCACATTATGGAGGAGACGATGTCTAACCACCACCAACCGCTTCAATAGCTGCTTCTTGGGATTGAGAACGGCCCGACCAACTCAGCATTTCGGGATAGGGAGTACTCCTCACACCGCCACCTGGAATAACTGAACAGCTTGGAGGACGGGTATGCGTAGAGGCTAGTGCAAAGGATGGGGCGCATGACAGGGGTGGTGGCGTTGGATTATGTGGACAAGGCCTAAGCAGATAGGAAGGCGAGGAAGGTTGAAGGAGAGACACTTGGAAAAGGATTGAGCGTAGGAGGCAAGAGGGTAGACGTGGAAAGGAACGGGACGCGTGGCGGGTGGTGAATGGATGATGAGACGAGGAAGAGGCCATAAGGATAGGTGATGGAGAGGTGGATAGATGGCACATGGCTGCACGGGAAAGGCGGAAAGGGAGATGTTATGCCAAAAAAAGGGGCCCACATGGGTTAAAGACAAGGCAGCTGAGAAGGTCAGGGCTGCATGTGAGCCGTTGATTCGGGCTCCTCAATCGTGGCCGCTAAAAGCTGCGTCCTTGATTCCGGACCCCCCCCCTCCGCTTAAAGATAGAAAGGTGTGGGGGGGTCTGGAATGGTCTTCATCATTGTTGATCTGGGCTCGTCGATCTGGACCGTTGGAGAGGTGCGCCCCCGATTCCGGACCCCCCCCCGACTTAAAGGTCAAAAGGCAGGGGGGGTCCGGAATCCAATATGCGTCGTTGATCAGAGCGCGCAGATCCTAGCCATTCAAAATTGATTCTTGTTTAACACAGACGCGTTGCGCCCAAAACTTAGGACAAGTGGGTTTTTAACCCTTTCTTTGCGTTCTAACCCCCCTTGCAAGAAATATCGCTAACATTTGGCTCCATGGGGGATAGAGTTGTCCCTGTGATGCTCTAAGAACTCTTCTGCAGACTTAGTGCCTTTGCTGTTGGGATATGGAGTCATTTATTAGTCTGAAATAAAAAATATAAACAATATTTACAAAACAAAACAAAAGAGCCAACTGTGGCTCATAGAAAACACTTTTTTAAGAAATGCCCATTGACTAGGCCACTGAAAACTTCATTGCCTTCCAGATCCTGCAGCCTGTAAGTGTTATTTGAAAATACTTCAAGGATCTTGAAAGGCCCGAACTAGAGGGCATCAAATTTACTGTGTTTTCCTTTTTCTTGTCTGGGTGCATCCCATTTGAGCACTAGATCACCCTGCTCAAACCCCTTCTGTTTTCTTTTCCTGTCAAAAGCTCGCTTGATCTTCTGTTGATGATTGTAAAATCTGTCCAGGACCTGTTCTCTAATCTGCTGCACCTCCACCATCTGATGAATTCTTCTGAGCACATGGTTAGGCTCTCCCTCATAGTCCTGGAGGAGGTTGGCTACAGGTAAGGCGAGCTGAGTGGGGAAAACGACCTCTATTCCGTAAACCAGTTGGAAAGGTGAGATGCCCAGTGATTTCTTTGTTGTCACCTGATCAGCCCAAAGAGAAAATTTGAGCTTTGAGTCCCAGGCCCTTTTATTATCCTCCAGTATCCTTTTGATAAGCTTGATTAGGCTTTTATTGGAGGACTCTGATAGTCCGTTTCCCTGAGGATAGTAGGGAGTGGAGTGAATCAGTGAAATTCCAATTTGCTCACAAAACTTGACCAGAGGCTTAGATCGGAATGGGGAAGCATTGTCAGTGACAATTTTGCTAGGGCAGCCAAACCTAGCTATGATGTCTTCCATGAAGCTAATGATTGCTTTGTGAGAAGTGCTTCTGGTAGGGACAAATTCTATCCATTTAGTGAAGTAGTCGGTTGTTGTCAGAATCCATCGGTGCTGTCCACTCGAAGGGGGATGAATTTCCCCGATGAAGTCTAATCCCCACTGCTGAAAGGGTGCTGAGACCACTACTGGTTTTAAAGGCAGGGATTTGAGCTGTTTCTTCCCTGAGAATTTCAAGCATTTGATGCAAGCTCTAATTTCCCTGCAGACATCAAGAAATAAGGTGGGCCAGTAATATCCAGCTCGAAGGATCTTGTGAGCGGTGGTCTTCCAAAAATGATGACCTCCATAGAGACCGCTATGGAAGTCGAATATAACCTTCTGGGCCTGCTGCGGGTCCAGACATCTCAATAATATCCCCTGGGGGTCTTTCCAATACAAGGTTCGGTCAATGAGGCAGTACCTGACTGCTTTGAGATTTAAGGCTCTGGCTTTACTTTTCTCCAATCCATCAGGAGGCTTCAATTCTTGCAGAAAATACAGGATATCCTTATACCAGGTGCATTATGCCAGTGGTACAGTGCTTTGGGAACCCCTATTGGATGATTTAGCTTGCTCATTGACGAAGTAAATTCCCAGGGCTTTACAATTGGATTCAGCTAGCAACTTGGCTAAACCTTGCACCTTTATCAGCTTGGTGGGCTTGACCTCCAGATCAAATTCTAGGATCTTGGCGATCCATTTACCTCTTCTTCCATCTATGTCAGGTTGTATAAGAATTTCTTTCACCACAGCTGAAGGGACATATGCAATGATCTTAGAATGCAAGACATAGACTCTGAAAGCCTTGAGGGCTTTCACCAGGGCATAATCCTGCTTCTCCATGATCTCGTGTCGGAGCTCTGCATCTCTCAGCGCCTTGCTAAAGAAGGAAATAGGCTGCTCCTATCCTTGGTCATTTTTCTGCAGTAGAAAATCCGCTACTATATCACAGGAAGCAAAAGAAAATATCATAAAGTCTTTGGAATAATCGAGACTGACTAGCACAGGAGCTTCAGTCAACGCCTTCTTTATTTGAGCAAAAGACTCTCTAGAATCGGAAGTCCATTTTACTTCATGGCCCTTTCTGAGCATGGTTGTGATATGTTTCACCAACTCAGCAAAATTTGAAACGAATCTCCTCAGAAAATTAATCCTTCCCAGAAATGCTTGGACCTCTTTCTTAGATATGGGAAGTGACAGGGCCTGAATTGCTTCTACCCTGTCAGGGTCAATTCTCACTCCCTCTGCTGATACTATATGGCCTAACAATTTCCCCTCTTGCATAGAAAATAATGACTCCTTGGGATTCAGGGAAAGGCCAAACCTGCGACACTTCAGGAAAATCCTCTTCAAGTGGCAGCGGTGCTCTTTATCAGTCTTGGAAAAGACTGTTATGTCATCTAGGTAAATCACCACAAACTTATCTTTTTCTTCGATGAAGGCTATATCCATGGCTCACTAAAATGTTGCTCCTGCGTTCATCAACCCAAATGGCATCTTGGCATACATCAATGTGCCCCAAGGAGTGGTGAAAGTTGTCTTCTCCCTGTCCTCCGGCATGACTGATATCTGATTATAGCCAGAAAATCCATCAATCATGGATATTCTGGAAGCACCAGTGACCTTCTGCAATATGTGCTCCATGTTGGGCAAGGGATAATTATCCTTCCTTGAACTCCTTTTTAGGTTCCTGAAATCGACACAGAGTCTGATTTCTCCACTTTTCTTTCTCATCAGGACCAAATTGGCCACCCATTCAGAATATCTCAAGGGGACAATGATCTGGGCATCCGACAGCTTTTTCACCTCCCTCTCCATGACAGGTAGCAGCACAGGATTTATCTGTCTCAGCTTCTACTTGAATGTTCTAGCCTCCTCTTTCAGTGGGATATTGTGCTCAATGACTGACGTGCCCTATGTCTTGAGGTCTCCGTAGGTCCATGCAAACACATCAGCAAACTCCCTCAACAGCTTAATATATCCGGCCCTCTGCTCCTCAGTTAGAATCTTTGACAGCTTGACCATCTTGGACTCCCCTAGTGTGCCTATGTTGTAATCAGCTGTATCAGTACCATCACCAAAAACTCTCCCCTTTATTGCCACATCATTTCCATCAAACAACATTTCTAGCGGGATGAGTCCTTTTGGAATGTGATTGCTTGACAGTTGTATGATCTGATGGTCAGCAATTTTATTCATCAATTCTCCAAGGTGATGATCAGGTTTTCCTTCAATGTCAAGGTCCTCATCTATGTGCGATGCAGAAAAGTTATCAACAAATTGAAGAAACTTTTCGATCTCTTGATCATCCTCAAATACCTTCCAATGCTTGACATTGTCTGGTACAGAGGGTCTGTATTTTGTTTCAATATCGGACCTGACAGTAGGCAACTCAGGGACTTCAAGCAGACTAGCTGTGAAAGCTAAACAGTCGGCTGGGGCATTTTCTTCCCTTGGAATGAAAGAGATGTTAAAAGACAGGAAGAAATTATTCACAAGGTCCCATACCTCGTTCCTGTAATTCCTGAGTCGAGGATGCTTGGTCTGATAAACATTTTTCACCTGCTGGACAATCAACTCTGCATCCCCAAACACAGCTATCTCCCTGATCTCCATTTCTTTTGCAGCTCTCAATCCCAGAACCAGAGCTTCATACTCTGCCACATTGTTAGTGACTTCAAATTCCAACCTGTATGACAGAGAGATGGTCTCATGACAAGGGGACACGAACACTATCTCGACACCTGCACCCATACTGGAGGAAGCTCCATCAAAGAACATCTTCCAGATAGAGGTGATTGGAGGGGGTGCCTCCTGATTTAGAATGGGCTGATTTATGATCTGCAAGGGGGCCTTAGAGGTCTCAGTGAGCTGCAGTAGACTGGAGCCTAAGTGAGTGTCCAAGGCATAGATGGGATGATTAGTGGGGTTTGCTTCATCACTGACAATGTAGGCTAGCTGGGCTTCTCTGTATAATCTCCTATGTTCCCCTCCAAAAACTGGGATGGTGGCATATGTAAGATCCATCTGAAGCGTCCCTCCAAGTCTCTTCATCCAAGACCTTGACAACAACATGCCAAACTTGGGGGGAACATCAGCTACCACTATATCCATGACCATGCTCTTCATGGGTAGCTGAAACAAGGAGACTACCAGGTCCTTGATGACTCCCAAACATTGTACCCTCCTAGAGTCAAAGGAATAGAGGTCATGATAGGCTCTGGTGACATTTAATCCTAACTCTTCCATGACGACTTTGGGCATGAGGTTGTGGGAGGCCCCTGAGTCCATAAGGCAATTATGTAGTACTTTATCATGTATGTTCAGGGAAGTGTAGAAGGGAGGGGATGAATCATCTCTGTCTTCTACCATGGGACCTAGGACAACTGCAGGCCTTTCATCTTGGAGGTTGATGGAGTCTGTAAGAGGGTATGAGGCTTCAGATTTCAACAGGTTGGAGAAGCGTTTTTTGAATTCCCCATGTTTAATTAACTCGGTGAGGGGCATAGGGATTCTAATCTTTTGGATCTCATGTTCGAAATTAAAAGAAGATGTAGGCTTTGGAATTTCTCTAATTTCAGGAACATGACTTTGGACAATTGGAGAGAGGGGTTGGGCCTTCCTACCTCTGTCTGCTACTTCATTAGCAGGTTTCTATGTTCTAGTGGATGGGTCAGGAACCTCAGGTGTCACTGCTCTTTTGTTAGACCTCAGGTTGTATCTGCCTCGACCGCCACCAGCTTTGTCTCCCTTTCTTAATTCATTCAGCTGACTATCCATGAGAGACTCCTCGTATGCTGATTTGGTCAGATGAGGGAAAGGGGGAGTGACTTATACACTGTGGATTTTAGGCTCAGGTTCGTCTGTTTCCCCTTCCTCTTCATTATCCACAAAATTGTTCTGGAAGGGAGCCTGAATTCTTTGGTCGTCTCTGTCTCTTTCCTTCTCTTTGTGCATAGTTGAAGGAGCGGAAATATTTGGCCTCCTAAAACCTCCTTTATTTTCGATGTTCTGAGGGCCCTTGTATGCTTTCTTCCTTTCCACCTTCAACCTTTCCACCTCTTCTTTAAGGAGGTTCATAACTCAGGTCAACTCATTTACTTGAGAGTGGGGCAATGAGGGGGTGGAAGTTGAGGTTTCCGACCTTTCCTTTCTTCTGTCTGTGTCGGCCTGGTTTATCAGTCTGTCAGCTTCCAATATGTTGGATTCCACTTCTATAGCTGCATCTTTCATATGAGCTAAAGAGGTGGCTCTTCTTTCTCTTAATACGAGACAAAAATCGGGGTCAAATGCGCCAGCATATGAAATTTGAGAAGAGGCTTCTGAAGGCTTTATCTCCACATGAATCTTGTTATACATCTTATTGAACCTTTTGGAGAAGTCAGAAACAGACTCTCCTTCTTGCTTCTTCAGAGACCCAAACTCGGTCATGTAATATATGTAATCTTTCCTATCCCCCCACTGTCTCAAGAAAACATTATCCAAGGCTTCAATGCCAGCAATAGATCCAGGGGCCAGTCCCCTAAACCACTTTCTAACATCACCATCCAAGCTTTGGACAAAGACTCTCATCCAGACATCTTCATTCTCAATATTGAGGTTGTCTGCATAACTGTAAAAAGCAGCCAAGTGCTCTTCAGTAGTTATGTCTCCTTCCCCACTAAACTTGGGCATGTACTTCAAGTAGTCTCCAGCAGGGAGAGGATTCAGAGGCCGGGGTAAGACTAAAGGGGCATATCTAGCAGCAACTATGGCATCCATTCTGTTCAGAGGGGGATTAACACTAGCCATAGGGATATTAGGTAGGGGAGAACTCGGAGGAGAAGGAGTGTGGAAGGGAGATGTTGGGAAAAACAGAGAGAATTCTAAAGAACTTGAATGTGCAGATGCTTCTCTCCGTACAGTAGTAGTAATAACAGGAGGGGTGGTGAAATCTTCTGAGACCAGAGGTCTGTTTGGAAACACAACTTCCAGGGAAGGGGGAGTGACAAGGATCTCTCCCTCTGATACCAGACCAGGAGGAGAAAACTCAGCAGGAATGCTCCCGAAATTGAGAAAACGGGAAACCTCAGAGGAAGGACGACTAGGAAGCTGAGAATAAGACAATGGGGTTCTCACAGAAGGGGAAGGTGCATTAACTGTTTTGATGATGGACATTTCTTTCGCAGAGCTCTTTCCTTTTCTGCGCACTCCTTCCGAGTCAGCTCCTGGTGTAGCTAACGGTAGGTGTGGATTAGACCTTGTGTGTCTGCCTCTCGAAGCCACAGTTGATAGAACATGTTCTCCCCAGCAGAGTCGTCACAGTGGACTCACCAGGTGCACAGTAGCAATCTTCAAGTTCTGATATTTGATGCACCTTCTGAATCAGTCTAATCTTTGTTGTTCAATCCCAGGGAATATATTCAACATCGTCCCCGGCAACGTCGCTAGAAATGTTGGCAACGGAAGTCACTCCTGGATTACTTGCAGGAGCAGAGCCCGACGCCCATCAGTTAATGTCATGATTTGTTTTAAAGGGGTGATCTAATGGGGGAAAAACTCGAGGAGATATCACTCTAACTCGGGGACTGAGTCTGGTACATATGGTGACAAAGGAGGTCTTGATCCAACTTCAGCCAGTAAGTTGATAAAAGGGTGAGTAGGTGGAAGACTTTGTGAGAAAAATGAACTAACAGCTTTGGGCTATAGGATTACAGCTATTCGCAGAAGAAAGACACTGAAGGCAAGATCCGCTTGGCTCAGGGTCTTAAGAAACTGACGAGGACTCGACTGGATCCTCCAATTCCAAGTCACCCAGCGCTGAGAAATTCACAGGAGCTGGCTAGAAACATCATAATTGCTACAGTGATCCTACCAACATCATCCTATAATAGCTATGGCTCGACTGGATCTTCCAATTCCAAGCGATTCCAACACAGTGTAACAAAGACGTAAAATAAACTGGCATTCATCAGGCAAGAAGTCTCAAGAGTGCATACATAACCAGAGTATCAGTGCTTCATTAAAGATTTACAACCGAGAGCTCGACTCAACCATCGATAGATACCAAAATGGCAAAAATGCCCACATATACTCAAAACAACAACAGCAGTGGAACCAAGAAATTGCATTGAAGTCTTTGCGTCTGCATGGCTTCTGACAACATGGAGCTGCAATCTTTGAATAATCGTGCAACTTATGGCAGACGCGATCGATCTTATGATAGTTTATTCGGTGAATCAATGTGCCTTTAATCTAATGCATGACCTTCCCATTATGGCGGAGATGATGTCTAACCACCACCAACCGCTTCAATAACTTATTCTTGGGATTGAGAACGGCCTGACCAACTCAGCATTTCGGGATAGGGAGTACTCCTCACGCCGCCACCTGGAATAACTGAACAACTTGGAGGAAGGGTATGCATAGAGGCTAGTGCAAAGGATGGGACGTGTGACAGGGGTGGTGGCATTGGATTATGTGGACAAGGCCTGAGAAGATAGGAAGGCGAGGAAGGTTGAAGGAGAGACAATTGGCAAAGGATCGAGCGTAGGAGGCAAGAGGGTAGACGTGGAAAGGAACGGGACGCGTGGCGGGTGGTGAATGGATGATGAGACGAGGAAGAGGCCATGTGGACAGGTGATGGAGAGGTGGATAGATGGCACATGGCTGCATGAGAAAGGCGGAAAGGGAGATGTTATGCCGGAAAAAGGGTCCCACACGGGTTAAAGACAAGGCATCTAAGAAGGTCGGGGCCGCGTGTGAGCCGTTGATCCGGGCTCCTCGATCGTGGCCGCTAAAATCTGCGTCCCTGATTCCGGACCCCCCCCTCCACTTAAAGGTAGAAAGGCGGGGGGGTCCAGAATGGTCTTCATCGCCATTGATCCAGGTGTGCCGATCTGGACCGTTGGAGAGGTGCACCCCCGATTCCGAACCCCCCCCCCCGGCTTAAAGGTCGAAAGGCAAGGGGGGTTCGGAATCCAATATGCGTCGTTGATCAGAGCGCATGGATCCCAACCGTTCAAAATTGATTCTTGTTTACCATAGACACATCGCGCCCAAAACTTAGGACAAGTGGGTTTTTAACCCTTTCTTTGCGTTCTAACCCCCCTTGCAAGAAATATCGCTAACAAATTCTGACGTCGTGTCGCGCCCAAAACTTAGGACAAGTGGGTTTTTAACCCTTTCTTTGCGTTCTAACCCCCCTTGCAAGAAATATTGCTAACAAATTCCGACGTCGCGTTCGACGCAATTGCCACTTTATGTTTTCGGGAGAACGACAAACAATGGACCCCCTCAAACATTGTTTCACATGACGTCTCTTTTCTGATGACATAGATTTCGTCGTTATTGTGACGTCTTGGAGGTGGCAAGACCGACGTTTTGAACGTGGCAAGAGGGACATCTTGAACATGGCAAGAGAGACGTCTGGAATGTGGTAAGAGAGACATCTAGAATGTGGCAAGAGAGATGTCTACAACGTGGAAAGAGAGACGTCTTGAACATGGCAAGAGAGACGACTGAAATGTGGCAAAAGAGACGTCTTGAACATGGCAAGCAAGACATCTGGAACGTGGCAAGAGAGACGTCTTGAACGTGGCAAGACCGACATCTTGAAGGTGGAAAGAGAGACATCTAGAGCATGGAAAGAGCGACATTAAGAGGTATCATCTCCGACATGGTTTCTATGGGAGCGACACTCCAAGATGTCGCAATAGCGACTGTGTTGTAGGTATTTAAAAAAAAAAATACAATATCAATACTAA
>ML780835.1:1176362-1197275 GCA_009831015.1 Picea engelmannii
GAGCTAAAGTCCAAAAGCTCAAGTGCAATCATGCGTAATAAGACTGCAAAAATATACTAGAGAGTAAGTCCCTGTTTTTAGATAGGATCAAAATAATATTGTACTTTCTTGGGTATGTCGAAACAAGTGCCATCCAATACAAGCTCCTATATACAAATGAGATAGTTGAGCAACAGAAATTATAGAGCCTTCACTAAAACCTCTGACAATTTGTTTGACATTTAGTAGACAATTATATCATCAATAATACAACTTGAAGTCATTGCAGGTATTGCTTTGTATCCTTTGGCTAGCACAACAAATTCACACATAGCATGCAAGTGTTCTGTATATATACATTGAGAAGAAGAGAAAATTCATAGAATGCAAATTGTAGCAATTCGAAACAACCATAATAGATTTGGACTCCAGATATAAAGATCATAATCTCTCGTGCCAAGACATTTGAAAATGCCAAACCATGTAAAATTCAATATCCCAATACTCGGTCAGAACAAGGGGAAAAAAAAATAAATTTAAATACTTCAAAAACTATAGCAGATTTGGCCTACAGATATACAACACATATATATTCCAAGTTTAGTTTCAAATAACAACCAATGTTACTGTTATATACACAGCTAATCCATCTAGTTTCAAATAATAACCAATGTTAACTATCATATACATAGTTAATCTGTGTAGTAGATATATTAAGTGACTGAACATCAGTCATTTTTCATATCATTTTTTGATAACAAATGTTAGTCGGCCTTCAAAAGAATATTTGTCTACACCACCACCATATAAGTTGGCCATATGTATCTTAAGCCAATAAAGCCTCGTCTTTCCTAATGGTCGACCCTCAGCAAATTCTAGAAGTCCTCGACACATGTCTGAACCTAGATGATTTAAATACAGATGCATTGGGTAAGCACACCCTTGAAAATCCAAGTTATGTGGATAGTAAAATCATTCTTCATCCTTCATTTTTCTTGAAACCTGATCTAGGCAAAGAACAATAACTTGAAATCACATACTAGTATCAAAGAATTTATGTAGAAATCTAGTAATCTATATGTAAGAGTAATGTGGAGTATCTTACAGTAAGTTTTAATTCTACATCACAACGTTGAGAGTGCCTCTCACTATTTGTCTCCTTTGCCTTCTTTAAACACCATTTCCAATGTTTAATCTTGGTTTCATCTTCTGTATCTGGTTTCTCAGGAATGGGCACCTGCCAAGCCATTTTCACTTCATCAACAAACCATGCTTGATGATGCACAAACAATACAAATCTCTACATTTTCTACACTTTTGTCTCAAGTATGTAAAATAATTGATACTATATTATATAGAACATCGCAATCCATTTAAAATCACGACAAATACTGAAAAAAGAATATCAACTTACATCCTCCTAATCAATCAAGTCTGCAAGGCAACCTCCTCCTGCCCAAAGCCTATCTAACACATCAAGAATTCTTTTATTAATTATCCATTTTGTTGAGCCAAGTGTATTCAATGCCTGCAAAGGGAAAAATAAAAACTCTTAAATATGTAGTCAAATCAGAATCACTTGATATACATCAAAAAGAGAAAAAAAAAGTTGAGCTCAATAAGGTGATAGAAACCTTAACTAATCAGGATTTAGTATGTTGTTTGAAATAGGTACAAATTAAATCCAAAATGGAAATGAACATCTAACACACATTAACGTGCCTCTGCAAACTAGTGGGCCAACCACGCTCCACCTTGCATTCAAGCTATGTCTATAAGAATTGAGATATGCAACAATAGCACACTAAATCCATACCTAATATACTCTTTGTATCTGGTTCCGTTGAACTCTCTTCATTTCTTGTCATTGCTGATTTGCCCCATGTATGTGCATTACATAAGAAGGAAAGATTAAATAACCTCCCTTATCATACCTAGAATGAATTAGAGTAGTATTTTTTAATACCACGCTCCTTTTCAAAACAATCAGCATACCAAAACAAGTTCTATATAGTATTGATTACCAACAAACTGAATGGAACAAATTCAAATCAGAAACAACAATCCTATATTGAAACAATGGCGACAATATTAAACAAAATACAATCAAGACATACAATTATAAAATGCACATGTTTTTCATTGGCTACAAGTTTTATTAGCAGGATGAATGCTTGTAAAGCGAGCTGAAACTTTTGAGAGGCCTCTGTAGCATTTTTCTGTTTGCTGCCCCATTGGAACCAGATGGAAATTTTTATTTTCATACAAAATATTTTCTATTTTATTCCTTTGATAATCTTTGCAATACAAAAATTCATAAAATAGCCAATATTTTTCTGAATTACAATATGCTTTGCTCATGCACTTTGTTAAGAGTAAGGCATCTGCCTACACAACCCTCCAACAAACTCAAACATCACTGGTTTTCCGTATAACTGCAAATTTCCTTTCAAAACTTGATGAAGACAATAGGAATTTTATTATTCCAAACCTCTTGTAGAACAAACTCATACCATGTCCAAATAATAGGTTTGACCAACATTGGCATGTAAGGGATCACCATGTGCCTTTCTTGTAAAGGAAAAAAAACATTCATAGTAAGGAACAGTAAAATAGTAATGCATTTTTAAATCTTTCTTTCTTTCTTCTCAAAGTCCTGTCAAAAGATATAAAATGGACATCTCAAGAGCTCACACTTTCTCAAACCTCTCAGTTCTGTAGGCAACCATCTATAGAAAAATAAAGTTTGATATCTTGAGAAACATTTTCCAAAAATCTATTACTACTTAATGACCACATCAAAAATTAATCTTAGACGATTTAAATAATCCCTCAATAATATGGTCAGATTTTCAGCATACCGTTCTTTCAAGTCCCCTCTTCACCAGCGGATCACATTCTATAACACCAAATCTCTTCAAAACCTTCCTGATTATAATAAAAACAACAAAATATTTATGAATAGGGATTGTTATTCAAGATTAAATAACTTCCTCAACTAGAATTTACAAAAAGAAATAATAATAAATCATGGTGCTAGTAAATTACAGAGTAATAAACTCAAAATTCATATAGGAAAGATTTCTTACGTGCCAAACATTAATGTCCTCAATGTATGCTTAAATGCAGGTCTAATTTCTGGAGGTCCTTCTGCGGACTGATCAATAGGAGGTTGTATGAAGGTTGCTTGTAATAGGAGCTCTATCAAATGACTTCCCACCTAAGATATACAACAATAAACATCATAGATATTGAAATAAAAAAGAAAGACATAAATCACATGCCATCATATCTTGCAATTGAAATCCTCACCTGCAAAGCATTACCCCAAGGTTTTGAATCATCCCTTTCTTTAACAATCTTCCTTACTATTCGTCCTTTCTACATTTTCATCAAATCTTTTAAATGATTATGAATAACTTATTGTTCCTTAGTTAGTGTTTGTGCTTCCTCTACTTTGTTCTTAGTCCTTTTTTTTGGTTTTTTCTTTGTCTTTTCCAAGAAATTATGAACCTTAACCTGAAGAAAAAAAAAAAAAGGCTCCACATTTCAATGATCAAATTGGAAACGTATGTCACAGATAAAACCAAAACATCATATTAATCTCACACAAGACTCGTATAAACATTAGAAACAACAAAGATATATCAATATCAAAAGGATGCCAAAGTTGCAAGCCCGAGAAATCTATACATGCAACTAAAGATACATTTTTTACGACAAAATTACACAACTTCCATAAGCCAACAAGAAGACATAAATTGTCTGCATAAGACCTTCAACAAACATAATTCCTTTGATTGAAGTACTCAAGAATTCAACTTCATATTTTTGTATTATGCTTTTTGCACTCTTTCAAAATGAGTTGAACCATGCTCCTGAGGCCTGATATGTTCGTCCCTGGAGCCATAACCATTTCTTCTTGATGATAGAAAAATTTGTATCATCTAGAATGTAACCTGGCTAACCCTCAACTCATGAAACAAAATTTAATCCCCTGAAGACGTAGTAGAAACATTTTCCCTCTCCATGCATAAAGTGTTCCCCTATAGGGCCAAAACCATTCTCAAGTTTCAATATTGGCTATATTCGTTGGCAAATGAAAAATGGTCATATTATTTCTTCATAGAGTGGAGATAAAACATAATTTTGATGACCTAAATTTTAAAAACATGGATAAACTAAGTATGTGGATTGTCCTATTATTTCTTATTTTACTTAAGTAAGGCTGCATATGAAACCCATAAGACTCGGATAACCTTCGATAAATGGCATACAGGATTAAGCCTATGTGTCATGTGTCACTGTGTCGAGCACACTGATACATGTCACACACTAGGTCAACATATCTGGCACGCTGACATGTGTGAAATGCTAGGTCAACACATCTGACACATGTTGGACATGTTGATCTAGCATGTCGCAATGTGCCTAACATGATGGGTGCAAAAAGCAAGCCCACAGGAGGGGAAAATCTTATAAAAAAACTATTTCTCCTTGATTTTGTCACTCTCACCTTCTGAAAGTTGCACTAATGATTTGCAGGTTAAGGAAGAAAACAAGATTCGAAGGGATTCTAGGATATTTGAAGGGATCTTAAGTTTGTCATTTTTCCAACAACAACATTCTTCTGCATTCATATCACAGAAATCATAGCTCGATCATCAAGGCCTACTGTTAAAGGTCAAAGGAAAGGGGGAAATGTCAGTTTTGGTGTTGCTCCCCCTCCTCCAAGTTTGTTTGTTACTGTTACTCCTTTGTCCACCACAAGTGGAGCTCCCATCACTGCAAATAACCCTGCTGTAGCAAGAAAGCAAGCTAAAGAAAACAAATACCCACTGTGGAAATATGTAAGAAGAAACCATGAGCCCACAAAAAAGCTTATTGGGGGAGGAAATGTTGTTTGGAAATGTAATTCTATCGTGACAAATTCAAGAGCACCTACTACCATGTTAAGGGCCATTTGTTCACCCTCAAGGACAGATAAATTGGAGCATGTGAAGTGGTGTCTCTAAGCCAACAAAAGATATGACAAGAGAGAGTTCTATTGACTTGGAGAAGGTGACAACCCTGGGGTGGCATTTCAGCTAGCATGGAAGAAGGCAAGCTCCTAAAGCCGGTCCAATGGACAAATCTTTCATCAAGGGCTGTGAGAGGAGGTTAATATTACCATTGGATTCTTTTATATCTCAGCTTCATTTCATTTAATGCTGCATGGTATCCTTTGTTAAGATGATCTAATCTCTAATTGAATGGGCTCCAATTATGTAAGTGCCTCCTAGTTCAAAGAAGATTAGAACCATGTTGTTGGATAAGGCAAAGGAAGAGGTGGAGAAACTCCTGGCACCTATTAAATCATCAAGTCTTAGTATTGTTGCTGATGGATGGAAGGATGTAGCACGCCATCCACTTATCAATTTCATGGTGTCATCATAGAATGGACCAGTCTCCTTGAAAGCAATGGATGCTTTTGCAAAATACAAGGATGTGCATTATATGGCTGAATTGTTCATTAGAGTCATTAAGGAAGTAGGTGTTTATTCCTGTGTAAAAATTATCACCAAGAATGTTGTTTGCAAGGCTACCAACATAAATATCCACAAATATTGTAGACACTTTCCATTGTTCAATGATCAATCTTTGGATTTAACACATAATCTATTGCTTCAGATTTTACATAGATGTAAGAGTTAATTTACGATGCTTAACATATCCTCAATTTTATACAAAGAAGTACCAATGCCCTCACAATCTAGAAAGAATACATCTATCATTGTTGAAGATTGTAGATACTAAGTTTGCCTCCTCATTCATCATGCTTAAGATATTAAGGGAGGTCAAGACTACTCTTGAAAAGTTGGATCCTTGGTTATTTCAAAGGTTTGGTCTTTCTGGAGAAAGAAGGATCAAAATGCTTTAAAAAAGGTCAAGAATACAGTGTTTGATGATGGCTGATGGAAGAGGGTAGATTTGATCATTAGGATCATGAACCCTCTGATTTCTTTGTTGCAGTTTACAGACACAGAATGGCCCATATTGGCAGAGATGTTTATGAGGGGTAGGACTGCACGATGGAGTTCATGAAGACCATTATTTTAGAGAATGAGTGCCCTCAGTATAGGACATAAATAGAGAACTTGTTCAACAACATACAAAATAATCATGTCATTGGGTGGGAGAAGAATTGTACACCTTTGTATTGCTTGGGTCATGATCCATAAATGTGGGGCTTATAACCCACATGCCTCACAAACACAGATCCTTTGTGGAAATAAAATATGATCTATGTTCTCTATATGATGCTGAATCTTGTCTTCAGAATTGATTCCAAGGCCTTTGTTCTAGATTGGTATCCTACTTAGGATCAGTTTTCGGCTATGGAAGGTCAAGACCGATGCTAGTCTCCATTATGCCAATGCACTCTCTCTGTTCTTGGATTGCTACAACCAGCCTCTGTAGGTGATGTCAAATAACAACAAATATTTATTGCATGAACTTGGCCCAGTCTCTGCCTTAAATAACATATCAGGAATTCTATGCTCACTCATCAAATGAGTGAAACAACTATGTTAATTTTTTGTGCAATTAGACAACAAAATTGCAATGATCTCTCTCTTTCAATCTCAACGCTTCACCCTATGGTTTCTTCATTGGAACACAAAGCAATGCATAACCATATATATCAGCCCACCAATCAGAATATTGTCCACAAATGCCTTCACTGGTCTCTTGCCTGGAAAACAAGGCATGGGAGATTAGATATGCTCTTGCTCTGAACTATGGTAGCTAAGTATCAATGTTGTCTACAGTGATTCTTTATACAACACTTGATTCCACAATAATCCAACAAAGAATATCATTGATAAGAACATCCCCCTTCAGTTTTTTTCTTCTACAAGGAGAGGGTCGCTTCAACACCATCACAGAGGACAACATACCATGGTCACTTGTTGTGAATCTAACACTCAAGAATAACAAGAAGGAGATTGATCAGTGTGTATTCTCCTGGAATAAATTCCAACAATTATAGGAGCAGTCTCATAATACTAAATCATACCAGCATAAATGAAGACAAACAATGGCCCAACAACAAATGAATTATATTGATCTAGCTCATAATTGAAGAGAAGAAACAGTTTCCATGTCGCATTGCCCAGTATTAACAAGTGTATCATGCAATGGATCCAACACATCAATGGATAGTAATATTTCTATCTCCCAATTAACTTAGCGTATTAGTGTTGGTTGCAAGCTGTAACTTAACCCAAAACATTGTGGAAGGAGTAACTACAATGTGGTTTCACCATTTTTAACAGAACTCAACTCTATATTGTAATTCCAGCCTTCCACAAACTACTGAATGAGTCAATTTGAATTCTGGAGGAGATCTACTCATTGTCAGAGAACAAGATACCCAATGTTGAGTGCGTAGGGCCCTAACTGAAAGTCCAATAGCCTCTGGAAGGAGTAATATGCTATGTCCAAAAAAATGAGTATAGCAACTTAGATGGAAAGCTGCAACAACTATGTAATTACAGACATTAGTCTCACTTGGATAATTGGATGGATGGCCCATGTCTATTGGCCTAGAAACCCAAACAGGAAAACCAGCTTTGAATGGTTGCTCAATTTTTGTTTTTGACAATTGCAAGGTTACAATGCAGTCCATTCAATAATCTACATAGACAACTTCTTCTTCTACATCCTCTCCTCTCGGCCAAAAGACCCTTTGTACATCAAACATCAATATTCCATTTCCTATTATAATATCTATTTACATCCTCTATAACATTGTCCAGATATTCAACCTTCGTGAGATGAATGCACTTACCCATGTTGTTCCAGAGGCTCGCAACCTCTCCGTCGCTTTGGAGGTGGTTTCTAATAATTCCATTTTGTCTCAACAATTTCACATCCTCTTCGACGTCGATCATCCCGTTCATGAAATCGGTATATCATGTGAAATCCATCACACCAGGCGTGACAGAAGCTTCGAATGCCACCAGATTTAGTATGTAAAGGAAAAATGATACATACTAATGTATCATACCTATAATTTTCGTATGAATCTCCATTCCCTTCCATAGTGATGCCAAATTGGCACATGCTAGAAGAAAGTAGCAAATGTGAAGTGATTGGGTTGGAGATATGTTCTTGACATTCGGTTAAAGAGTGTCAATGCCTCCTCAGGAAGTCCATCCCTTGTGCAAGAAACAATCATGACTCTCCATGAGCATGCATTTCATTCATGAATTTGGTCGAATACTTTGCGAGAATCCACCATAGTGCCGCACTTGGCATACACATTGAGAAGTGTGTTGTGTAAAAGTGCCACAAGGATTCTATGTGTCATTTCTCTTTTCAAAAATCAGCATGACCTTGGAAATATTACAAGAATAATGAAGTCAATAACCAAGTGGAGGACATCGTAGATGTTTATTACTTCATATGGAATTATATAAGTGCAATAGAATTTGGCATCAAACAAAGGTAACAACATCATGTTTTTATTATACTTCTCCAACACAACAGGGAGAGTTTCTTTCTGAGTTTGAAAAGTGCTAAGTTAAAAACTAAAACTTCTACAGAAGTACCAATAGATCTTGCATGGATTAACTGGATATGCTTAAAAAGTATAAGTGCTCATCTCTATGGAAAATTGGATGAACAAAAATGGGTAGAGATCCCAACCTTCTCCATCCTGGTCCATTGCATCTGTCTCTTCTTCATATGATGTCCACTCACTACTTCGTTTTCTCCGTTCTCTACTTGAGGATGCAACTTGGCTCAAGGAAGATCATATTGCTTCTACATGTGCAGCATCACCTAGGTCCATTTCTCTATATGACAATGGTGATATAGATCCTAGAAAGAATATTCACTTCAATCAATAACAAGCAGCTATTTGAATCCTTAAGGTTTGTATACATGAAAATAAAAAGACACCTGCACATTTACCATCACTGTAATTTGGCTGATGGAATGGTGTTTTAGGCTCATTGATTTTCTGCCTTACGGGTTTGTTGGCCTCTATTTCTTCTAWGTTTCTTTCATGCCAGATAACTTGGGCCCTGCTTGCAATCATTAATATCAAATGGGTAGAATAATAGATATGCCAACCAAGATTTGATGGAAATATTCATAAATGCAATTCTAAGATACTAAGCTAAGACTCAAAGGAAAAGCATCTCTATTTCCTTTGTTTCATACCAATAAGTTTAGAGTGTGCAATTCTTATATGGATACCTTCTCATGAAATTCATGATACAACCTAGGTCATCCAACAACAAGAAACCTTGGTCTGTCATCTCTTGATAAATTTAAAATTAGTATTCTATTTCTTTTTGATTAAAAATAAAATATATGAATAATTTTTAAAAACCATCTCCAATTTCAGTGTAAAGGGAAGACCATCCTACTGGACATGATTTTAGGATTCATAACATAAAAATAAAATAAGGCTATCAAGTGTAGAATCAAGAACAGAGGAATTGATTTAACAATAGTATGCCCAAGCTATGGAACGTCCAATTATCATTACAATTATAACAACGTATGAAACTCTACTGGGCTTTCTACTTATTGGTGCCCACTTCAAACCTTCTTCCTCCACAAGATAGTTTCATCAACCCCGATTATATAGCTTGCTTATGAATGTTTATAGGACATGTGGAAGGTAACATAACTGTTGTGAAAACTCAACCTTTGACCATACAAAAGAAGTTGGAAGTGGAAACCAGATGCACCACTCCAAAAATAGAAAAGGAAAGGTGATGTATATGTTCTTTGGTTATAATTATTATGCTTGTGAGATGGCAAAGCTCGGGCCTCAAACATAGCTATATGCTTATTAGGCAACCATGCTCTAACAATGGCTTGGGAGGTTAGTTTCATTCATAGTTGCATTGGAATTTGATCAACCTCCCCACTAAACTACCAATACCAGATCTTCCCTGGATCTGTTTTGGGTATGACTTCGCATATCAAAAACAAATCCAAATGGATCAATTAAATATTTTTTTTTGGTCTACAGATCTGTACCAGAACGGTCCAAAATTCACATTTTTACCAGGCAATATATATAGTAACAGTAGGAAAACTAATAATATATATAGTAGGAAAACTAATAATAGGAAATTTAATTCCATAGCATTTCCAGCCTTAATGCCCATACCGAATTTTCCACAATTCCAAGGTCATAAGGCTCCCAACATAACTTAGACAGACATAAAACTTGTAGACTGAATAAATCACAATCCTTCTCACATATTCTTCAGGTTAGCTAGATTAAATAAAAATCACAAATATTCATGTATAATCAATTGCAGAAAATTTCAGAGAAACATTTTGCAAATGGAAAAATGGACTATGAATAATACATACAAAACCTGTGACCATATATACCATTTTGAAATAATACATACAAAACCTATGACCAGATATACCATTTTTTCCATGTCATGATTTTATTGAGAATATGATATCATTGGGAATAGCGGTTACTACTAATTTAACATAATCAACTAACATTGAAACATGAAATATCTCAGCAGGCTAGCTCAAGTGTTTAAGTATTTTGAGCCTCATGCAAGAGGTCTCAGGGTCTAATCCCCGGGTTGGCTGCCTCTATTGCATGCCTCACCAAATGGCCCTACCAGGTTAGACATTATAATCGGTGCCGACAGTTTACACTGGTTAGCATCTACGAAATGCAGGGAAGTACCTGGGGTTTTCTCCATGGGTTTTCCTTGAAAAAAACATTGAAACACGAAATACAAGATAACCTTATCAAGTGAGGAAAAAACTTCACCATTTTAGTTGCTAGGGTGCCTAGAAGAGAATTTATCATATAAATATAAATGCATATTTATATAGGCAGATTGGACCGTGAATTGGAAAGAAGATTGGCTCATCAGGCCTTGTACCACTACCAAATTGGTGTACCTGTACTGTGCAACTCAGGTCTAATCCACTTTTTAGTAAAGAGAGTAGAAAATGATAAAAACAAATCTATGAAATATACATAATACACTCTTAAAGGTTTTCCTTATAAAGGCCATTTGTGGTGCATGACCTCTTCGGGTCACCAAGACTGAAACAGTTTCCAGGCTCTGGAACAGATTGAGACAGAGGACACTATTATGCCTAGAAGAGAATTTATCATATAAATATAAATGCATATTTATATAGGCAGATTGGACCGTGAACTGGAAAGAAGATTGAATTTATCATATAAATATAAATGCATATTTATATAGGCAAATTGGACCATGAACTGGAAAGAAGATTGAATTTATCATATAAATATAAATGCATATTTATGTAGGTAGATTGGACCGTGAACTGGAAAGAAGATTGGCTCATCAGGCCATCATACCAGTACCAAATTGGTGTACCTGTACTGTGCAACTTAGGTCTAATCCACTTTGTAGTAAAGAGAGTAGAAAATGCTAAAAAACAATCTATGAAATATACAGAATACAGTCTTAAAGGCTTGTCTTATAAAGGCCATTTGTGGTGCATGACCTCTTCTGGTCACCAAGACTGAAACAATTTCCAGGCTCCAGAACAGATTGAGACAGAGGACACTATTACATTTTTAGTGAAACCATACTTCAATGAATGTACCATTCGAATATTTGGGTATTTTGGTCAAACAATGAAGTAGTGTTTTCCTGTGGAAATTCCATTCTAGTCATTGGTTTAATTCATATATAGTCCTCATAAAACCCAACGTCTCCTGTAAATCTGCTCTACTTGATGTGGGCATGGATCACCTTACCCTCTGGTAGGGTATTTCTTTGAATACATCCCTACAAAAGACAAACATACATAGAGTCGTCTAAATGTTTACCTGTGATACCTAGAACGCCTAAAGCCTCGCTGAAGTGGCCCTGTTTATAGAGTGTCGAGATGGTCAAGAGATGTGGGCTCCTTCTTTCTTATGCAGGGTGATCTCTGTCCCAGCTTGCTGTCGATTGGGGTCAGCTGAGTTTTTTTAGTGTGGGTTTTGAAATTTGGGCGCAGTACTGTTTGTGGGTGGGGTTTTGTTTAGTCGGGGTTTTCAAATTTGGTCAGCAAGGGTTTTCAATAGTGATCAAGTTTTGTTTGCTAATTTATTTTTTTGTTTATAATATATACTAGCACAACCACATAATTGTGGTTGTGGCTATTGCGGTTGTGGATGATAATGCCTAAAGATATATTCATTTGCAAATAATTCTCTCTTGGCCTATTTCATTTACAAATAAAGTTTAATTAATATATTAAAGTTACAAACAAACCTTAATTTTAGTAGAAATTTTAATTAAAATTTACAAATAAACTTTAATTAATATATTAAAGTTACAAACAACCCTTAATTTTAGTAGAAATTTTAATTAAAATTTTAAAATGAAATAGTATGATATATAGTTTCACCTGAAATTTACAGTTATTAACATAAACATGTACAATAACTTCTTGAATGCTTGCGTTTACATAATTTTTATTAGGGTTTAGAGCTCCAATGTATTATATCATTTTAGGATTGGGTGAGGGTGTTGTAGGATTAAAATTAACGCTGGTCAAAGTGGAATATGAAGTAGATACAATCTGAAACACAAATATCTTGAAACAATATTAATTCACACATAGGCATGGGATTAAGAAACACTATAATAATATCATTGTTACACAAACTTAATATTAAAAAAAAAAACCATTTATTATGCTCGCATAACAAATAGTTAGAAAAAACAACTGGACAATCATAGTAAAAACATAAATAGTTAGAAAAAACAATCACAGTAATATGGATAATCATAGTAAAAACATAAATATAAAAAAATTACTTCTTTCAAATCAAATTAGATGATTAGTTCCATGGTCTTGCATGGTATCTGAAACCTTTTTATTTTCATGATTCGGACAATCTTGTTTGTTCTAAATCTTTCCTCGGTCCTTCTCTTTTGTATATATGTAAGGTTTACGTTCTGTGTCTGCAATTCTACATCTCAGAATTTCTACTTTTAATAGTCGGATTTGAAGTATCAACAACTCTTGTAATTCCAATCGACCGATCCATTGACGCATTAATCCCAATGCATTAATCCCAAAGCATTAATCCTGACTTCATTAATCTAGTTAACTGGACAAGAACCTCCCCGCTAGGAGACCTAAATTTTTGACAATTAGAGGGGCCTGGCGGAGATACGGGGCCCCAAAGGATTCAAACCACCCATTCTTCATCTTATTATTATTATTATTTTCCATTTCATCGCCCCAAAATATGAATTTCAATTGCAGTGGCCTAGAAGCCGAACTTTCACTGACCATCGTGACCACCATAAGCATGGAAATCAATATTTTCAATCATGCAGATGCTATTGTCATTTCCATATCGCTCCAACCTATACAATTATTCTCTTAACAGCTGCAGAATAAGTAATTGATTGCAACAATATTAAAGAGGATATTCAATCAAGTTACATTTGAGTTTCATTCTCTCACTTTTGCAGCACAACTGATGGATCTCAACAACGGGACTAATCACAGACTGCTCCGACCTTAATTCTTCAAAAGATATATGGCCACCAACACATTTTGTTACTAGTTGTGATCGACAGAGATTCATCGGTTGCATTTTGATTGATGCGTACGTTGACCGTGTCAGCCTGGTTTCTGATCGGGTGAGTTCATAATTAAATTTTGATGTTGTTGCGATAGTTTTGATTTCTTTGAGAAAAATGTAGGAGTGAGGAATTGAAAGAAGTTGGGAAAATTCAGAATAGCAGAGTGGCCTCTCAAAGTGAAAGTTGTGACATCATGTGTGCAAACTGCAATTTCTGGGCCGAGCCGAGCTAGATCCTTCACTGTTGTCTGGGATACCGCTACCTAATTTTGAAGACCCACCTTCCCCCTTTCGATATCGATCCATAAATTGAACGCAAGCCAGAAAAAATATCGATTTTCATTACCTAAAGACTGCTTTAAACTGAAACACCAGAAAAATATCGATTTGAATTAACTAAAGACAGATTTAAACTGAAACGCCAGAAAAATATCGATCCATAAATTGAACGCAGGAAAATGTAGCCATGGTTCACATCCCAAGCAGGCCAAACATGGCCATGGTTCACATCCCAAGCATGCCAAACGTGGCCACGGTTCACATCCCAACAGTTATACATGCAATCCATTTGAGGTAGTGCCTGCTAATTATCAAAACGTGGCAATAAAATGTTGCATAGATATTAATTCTTGTTAATCATCTTAACGTGGAAAGCATATGGCCTTACAGTAATTTATTAATAAGATTATGTAAATGTGAAAAAGTAAACATGTTAATGCGTGCATTTATAAATGCATGGAAGTTATCAACAGTAAATCACATTCATTGATTTGGGAGGGCGACTAAGAATATGCCAACATGAGTTTACTCCCTAGAGGTCATAGGCTTATGAAGATATGATTGCAATGACAATGAAGATGACATTGACGATGTTGACGATGAAAATGGAGATGATGACGACAATGATGATGACATTAATGGAGGAACTATTTGACCCAAATGTAATGGTCCTTATGGAGAAGTAACCAAATGACCCAATTAATTTTTCCAACATCACCTTTGAGGGTTTTCAATACTAGTCTGTATGCAAAGTTAATGGTTTTCTTTCATTAATACTATGAATCCACAGTCTAATCTACCATTGGTACAAATTATTGGTCTTACTTCCAGAACATGGATTCAATTTACTTCCCTTGAATATATCCACTTCTTTGCCTCTGTCAGATGGGGCTACGACTCGACACAAATCGCCAGTGTTGTAGCTAACATTGATGGCTATGCCAAACCTTTGTAAATAAATCCACCACCACTTGGACAACCAGAAACGAGCTCTATAAACCCTCAATCCATGGCTAATGACTCAACTTCACAACTACCAAGTTTGGTCGCTATGCTTTAACTCACAATCAAGCAGGGCTACTCGAATACTCCATCATACACAGTGTTTCTTCGAGCTAAATGCAGTAAATCAAAACAACGACTAGTGGTGCAGGTGGTGCTTGCTAGGTGGTTTTCTCCTCTGCCTTTGTCAGATTGAGTTTTTCTATCTGAACCTGCCCTAAGCAATGAATGAATGATGTATGGGGAATCAAGACTGGTTTTTGCTGACTTTTGCGAGGTACCTCCCTCCAACCAACCTTCCTCCCACTAAGTTTATTGACATTATTGTCATTATTTTTTTTTTATTATTATCACTATTAATTAATTAATTTGTTTTTCATGTGATTCATCCTTACATTACATATAATAGAACATTATCATGTCAACCAATCCACCATTATGAGTTGGTTCGATTAGCTGATGCCTAAACACATCATCTAGCCACCTCCCCAATGTTTTTTCGACCATCTAGACACCTTTATTTTTATCCAAAACTCAACACTAGGAGTATGTTTTTCAATCCTCTTCAATGTTGGCAAGAAGGTTATAGTCTAGGACACCAATACAAGTGGGGATACCATTGGATACTTGTGTATAACTATATCCTTCTTAAATCCAGCAACACTATAGCCTCACATGTGTCTATCTTTTATGCCATTCATTTTCACAACATGATCATAAGTCCTAACTTTCCTTGGTGATTACCTCATAACCAACATGAAATGACATGACATTCTTCATATGATCAATGCATTAATAGATTTTGAACATTATTTATATGTCCAATATGTCTTACCTTTACCATACCCAACCTGGGTATCATTCATATAAATGTATTCAAACATCATAAACATATCAACTTATGATACCAAAGCATGGTTGAAGGAATTGTTATCCAATTTCTTTTCAGTGCTCATGCAACATTGGCATGACCAATTTCATACCTATAAGGTTCCATCAACATATTTGATGTTACCTAATCCACTAGTGACTTATGTTTCCAAAGTACAGAAAGCATGTTGCCAAAGTACATAAATATGCTAGAAAATCAAGGGGCTTCCCATGAGTTGTCTCTCCCGGTGCCCTCCACAAGATCTCTCTAACCGCACAGTTTGTGAGCTCTCTCCATGTGCCCTCCGCAATCTCTCTCTAACCCCGAGCTCAAGCTCTCAGCTATCTCTTCTTGTGAATAGGTGCGAGTTCATGAATGGGTGAGCATAAAATTATTTTCATGAATGGGCATGAGTATTATCATTGCATACCTCTTAACATGAAATTGCATCCTCCTTCTACCCATTCAACAATTGAACACTACCATATAGTTTCAATTTCCCACAAAACATTACCACCAAAGGTGTTGGAACCCAATGGGGGTCATTAAGGGAATTTTTCAAGGGTACCTTTCCATAATCCCACAAGTGAGTTTACTTGTGTTTATAAGTAAAATAAAGGGCCCCTAGTTTTGCCAAACACCTATGAAGGGTGATAACCCACAACTTGGATAAACATGGAAACTGTTGCTTAATATCTTAAGCATGTGGAAGATAATCTCTCATAATTCATACAAATTTGCTCAGGTACTTTATGACAACTTTATCCCTTGGAGGAGCTATAAGGCCAGCCTATGCCAGGCTTGGAAGGAAATACCCTGCAAAACAGTTGCTAGAGATGTATGTATAAGGAATGCCCTTGGCCTCAATTGCCCTACAGATTTTGGATTTCACCTCAAACACACTCTTTGCAGGCTCCACTGTGTGAACATTATCAACATCATTCCCAAACTCATAAGGCAAAAAACTCTACAAACATCAATCATTCCTAGGTTAAATATAAAATTGCAGCAGAAATTAAAACCCTTGCCTGAGAGGGTTTTAATACCTCCCCACTCTACACTGATCAGGATCTGCTTAGGTTCTAGTAATAGCCTTGATAATATTGACCTGGCTCTCTATCTAGAGTGATCCAAGTGTGGAGATTACCACGTCCACATTCTTCACTGCCTCCACAAGGCTTGCATGATCCTCTAACGATCCCTGTTAAACAACAGTAAAAACCCAAATTGTTGCTCGGAGAAACATTACATGAAACTATTACATGGTGGTAGAAAGCACTGAGGTTAGAACTTACATGGACTATATTAGGACCTTAGGCTTTGAAGGATTCCAGAAGCTGGGCTTTCTTAGAATTAGAAGAAGTAGTGGAATCTCTGACCAGAAGGAAGGTAGGATGCTTGAGATCAAGGTTGGCCTTGGAAACATGTCGACCAATGTAGCCTGTTGCTCCAATTATCAGTACCCTACTACTGCTTCCCATCTTGGCCCTGAAAATCAATTGCTCTGCTCTATAATCAACTGAATAATGCTAACCAAATGGAGATATGTTACAAAGATGTTTGTGAGGCTCACAAGAATAACATAACTATGCACCATAAAAGCAAGAATACACCTGGACACTAAATCAAGAATAAATAAAGCCATGAACCCTCACACAGAAGCAAAAATAAATATATGGGACTCTAAATTACATAGAGCTAAATTCGTTTTATTCCACATCTATTTTCACGTCCCAAAAAGAAAAGTGAAAAATAAAGAGACTAAAGCTGAGACTAAAGCTTTGCACGAGCCTACCTTCTCTGGTCTCTGTGGCCTGGGTTTGATTCTGTGGCTAGTGATTTAGACTCAATTCTGGCTGACTAGCCAACAGAAAAAAAGAAGAGCGTTCTCCTCCTCTGCTATTGTTGAATTTTATGTATTCCCTGGCATAGCCTGCAACCAAACCCTACCCCTGGGCCTTCTGATTCTTCCTGGCCGTGTTGTTCTGGGCGGATATCATCATCTTTGCAGACTCAGAGGGAATCTCGCGAATGGTAAGGATAGTCTATGGCGAATGGAAATTGGAGAGGGGGCTGATTCCAAGTGGCTATGGACAGACTACGAAGGCTGGGACATAACCGCCCCCTAAAAAACACCTTCTGTGTAATTAAAACAATTAGAAGTTTAGGCTTTGGGCTAAGCGTGTTCAATGAGTTCAATGACTTTTAGTGCTAAGTGGATATCATCTTTTGTATTTGGTTTGTGATGATGTAGATGTCAATTAAATTGTTACTTTGTGAAATTGTATAGAAAGTAGGAATGTCATAAAAAAATATGGTTTGGTTTTTATAAATAAAATTGTGACTTTTTTTATAAGCATAGTGTGTGTAATGAGTTTTTTCCTATTTTTTGAGAAACTTTTTTTTATCGTTTCACTCTTTAGTTGATTTTTTTCTTTTTTTCTTTTTATGCAATGTGAACGTGTGACTAAGAATAATTATGGGTTGTATGCAGGTGGCATGTATATGAATAAGAATATTTGGGGGAAATTATATGTAATATATTGAAATTATTTCTACAATTAGTATGTGACTATGAATAGTTTTGTATTATATGTGCACAAGCAAGTTTGCAATTCCCAGGGGGCACACAATGACAATGATAATCAAAATGAAATGTCTGATTACCTCTTTAAATTTAATCTTTCCTAGTTATAGGAGCTTGCTTTCAATTTTCTTATTCAAAGATTGCTCTAGGAATGAGCATGCTCTATGTCTCAGAATTGCGTCTGCTATTAAAGAGATTCCAAGTGACTATATAGATTCTCCATATGATTTGCTTCTTAATCATATATATTTTGATCAAAGGCCGATTGGATTTTTCGATGGTGCTGTTGCAAGAGGTGAATGTGGTGTTGGTATAGTATTAAGGCTGAGTGGGTCTCATTACTACAGACTATTTCTAGCTATTGCTCCTAGAAGTAACATTAAAGATGAACTTTTTGGCCTTTGGGGAAGTTTATCCTTTGCCTCTTATCTTCACATCTTTGATATTATGGTGGTTAGGGATTCAAATATTATTCTTGATTGGTTTGAGAGCATATCTTGGCTTCATGGTCTCTCTCTCCTTACCTGGAAGCAGGAAATTTTGGAGCTAAAACATCAATTCTCTTGGATCCAAAGTTTTCATGTCCATCGTCAATTCAATACCTTGGCAGATTATCTATCAAAGGATGTGTGGTGCAGAGTCCCCCATTGTTTAACAACAACCAACTAGATCAATATTTTCCATGCATATTCCATTGAACCGACCTAAGATATGTGTTGTTGTTGCTTCTTTGCATAGAAACCATGAAACAAAAAAAATAGAGAAAGTAGAGCACATGCCCCTAAACCCAACTGAGATGTGTGTTGTTGTTGCTTCTCTGCATATATCTCTTTATTGATGTATATTTCTATTATAGTATCACATTTAAATAATTTTTAATATTCTCCATTGGCATAGATCCATGTTAAACTTGGACCTGTTATTCTAGGTAGGCACTTCCGTGTATTATACCGTATGCATTTATTGTTTGTTTCCCTTATGTATGCATCTTGATTGTTTTATCTCATATGTATGCTTATATTATTTTGCGGGGTGGGAATACCACCCCACCTTTTGTTGCTGATGATTTCTTGTCAAGTGTGAGAAGGTCTATAGGTTTATGCCAAAGATTGTTGAGGTTCTCATGCGCTCTACAGTTAGCACATGTCCCCAAGTTGGAGCCAGATGTTATTCCCGATATCTAGGGATAACTAGGAGATCATGTCTTGAGGTCCACAGGTCCTAGACATGGAGTACCAAGAGCAGGATTGACCTGAGCATGGCCTTGGAGGGCCCATCTTTCTTCTTCTTCACCAGATTTGTCCTGTCAGTAGCAGCAGTTTCCATCGCCACCGGCTTGGACTTGCATCAGAGAGGGCTCTTGCTCCATGAGGTAATTGGTCCAAGGTATCATGGTATGTGTCGTGTTTGATCGTTATAACCTTATTATATATGCATTAGGTTCCTTTCATTTCTGATGACTGCTTGGATCTTACACTAATCCACTTGACCATTGTTGGGATGATTGATGGGGTGACTTAGAAAGCTTGTATTCATGGGTTTTGGTTAGCCACCAAAGGGGATTTGCAGAGCCATCGTCCACTCCCACCATTTTATCATTTTACATCTTATATCCCACACATATATCCCATTCCTCTAGTCCGGCCATTAGGATGACCTTTGAGGGTTACACTTTGTCTTGTGGGAAGAAGTAGCTAAAGGCCCAGTGGGTAAAAGTAGCTGATAAAAGATAAAATCCATAGGAAATCAAACCTAGAGATGCTTCGCCTAGGGGATCCCCGTGAAGGAAATAAAAAGCCTCTTGATAAGAAACTAAAGGGACCCTAAGAAAAATAATAAAACAAGACCTAACTCAGAGGATGGGAGGTCTCATCACGAGCCGACCCATTATGTTCATAAGTATCCAACAGTATGACATTGCCATCATCTGGTCACCACGCCAGGGCAGTGACCTTTGGTTGCATGGCCAAGGGAAAGGGGGTCTCATCACGAGCCAACCTTATCATCTCTGCGAAGATACTAGTGGGTAACACTGTCAGCTCTAGTCACCAAGCCAAGGCAGTGTCCTCTGGTCAGACCTTGAAGTAAAAAGGAAATCAAAGCGATAAATAAAAAGATAAAGGCAATAAAGGGCTTGGAAAAAATGCATCCATGACGGGTACAACTCGCCTCCTACAAAGGTACCCATAGAAAACACCCGCCCTTGGTCTTACTGTGACTGGACATCCCTAGACCACATCACCTCATAATACATGGCTTAAATGATCTTCTGAGGAAACTTTCCATTTCTTGTGGGTATCAGCCCAATAGGTTATTTTGTTGGTCTTCTTCAGCTTTGTATAGTAGATCTGTGTAATGTCTTTGAGATCTTAGATGATATTTTAGGAATTTCATGCATGTATTTGTTAAGAACCAAACATCAATATAGCATATAAAAGCTTCAGAAAAAGTACTCAATGCCTTGAAAAATAGATAATTTCAGATAATAAGCCTCTTCGAGGGGGCAACCTCCTTTTACCCCACTTAAATGTTCAAGTACAAGATGATTCAAAATGAAAATGTCTCCTTGGTATATATAGGAGA
>ML780835.1:1207429-1217930 GCA_009831015.1 Picea engelmannii
CCCTGCTATTACAACACTTCTCAAATAATATCATACATGAAGACAAACATTGCATATTTGGTTGTCTAAGTAGGGTTGAATTAAATTTTGATGATGATGAGTATTTTGGACAATAGATTGAGTAAAATTTGTAGTAAAAATTCTTTCATGTTGGGTAAAACATTGGTCGCAGAGAAATGCCATTCAAAACATCACAATTGCAATATAAATCTTCACAAATGTGGCAAGAACGACGTATATGTCACAAACGTGGCAAGATAGACGCACTATCCCCATAACATTGTGACCATGAACACAACAACCCCTTAATACACTATGATCCCCGATGCAATCATGCCTAACACATTAGGACCCCAAACACACTAATCCTCTAATACACTATGGTTGGAATTAACCCATTTGAGTCTGAACACAATCATGATTTAATATATTGACCCAATCCCATGAACTTAGTAACCCACTAGTCATATTTAACCATCATTAACTATATTGACCATAGTTGATGCATGACCCCATGAACCTCCTAACTATTTAATCCCACTGAACCCATCTCATAACCCCTTGACCCACTAACTTCATTGAAACAAACCCACTAATCCATTAACTATGTAACTTACTAATCCCTTAACCCATGACCCTCCTATTACATTCACTCTAGTAACCAACTAACCCTTCACCCTTATTGACGATATTGATCTCCATTGACCATTGTTGACCATGATTGAGCATAATTCATCATGTTTGACTATAGTTGACCATAGTTAATGTGGTTGACTCATATTGACCATCTTAATAACCTACACTTGTTCTAAACCTGCAACTAGCACACTAGTTTCCATTAAGGCTTAAGGAAGATTTTCTCATGATACCATTTTAATACTCACTTGGCATCCAACCTCTCAAGTACTGAATGCTCCGACACTAAAATTTTCATGATGGTCCCAAATAGATTCTAACCCTTTACACACTATAATCATTTACCCCTATAACTCATGACATGAAAATCACACCCTAAAACATTCTAACCACTAACTACTATGACCCCAAAGCGTCGTTATTATAGCAAACTTGTCGCAACATCTGTCAAATGAAACATATTTATAGATTTTGTAACGTCGCAATTCCGATGTAAAAAAAACCTAAGTGACCGTTAGTATTTTCACTTGGTCAACATACTAAGGTGACTGTTGGAGGGGAAAATCGAGTTTCCAAAACGTCGCAATTGCGACATCAATATTCACAAATGTGGCAATAATGACATCTATGTCACAAACGTGTCAAGAGAGACGTTCCAGTGGAAAACATGGCAAGAGCGACGTTAACGTGGAAAGAGATACGTCAACGTGGCAAGACCGACGTTATCGGGCAATATGAATTTTTTTTTTTTAAATTTCCTCTATTTTGCAACAATATGGACAATTTTGTCCATAACGCCGCAAATAAAATGTTGGAATTTTTACAATATGTAATAGTGTGCACAATGACATTTATGGTATTATGTCACATGCCCCTTGGGACCATCACTTGTTTAATGGTATCCAATCAAGAGTTTTCCACAATGCCCTAGTCACATGGCTGGGTACCATCTCTACATTAATGCCATCAACTTAACCAATGAGTACTTTTCCCAGGTCTATTATTCATTTGTCTCCTCGGATATGTGTAAATTTTCCTCCTTGGTTCACCATGACACCCTGCTTCAGTTTTCGTAGTTTCATATTTCCGCGTTCTGGTGGATTTGGACTTGCTCGGGTAATGGAGGACTTCGTTTCAATTTCTATCAAGAGGTAAGGTTCCTCTGGCTGTTACAAATCCAAATTCTCATTTTAAGAAGGATTGACTATGCATATTAAATCTTCTGGAAAACAATCTGTTAGAGTGCTTGGCCTATTTTCCCGTGGTCGTAGTAGGGTTATTTATTCCTCATTAAAGACAGTCCACCCGATAGCATTTGGTGTTACCTTTAGGTTTAACCTATCCTTCATATTATTGTTACTTACTCTTGGTTCTTCAACATTACGGATTCGAGCCAGGGCTATAGGTCATGCCTGCGTCCCTCAGAGGTTCTATCACCCGGTAAAGTCCCATAACAGTTCATGATTATAGACTAAAACTCTATGAATTTCTCAGGTCTTCTGTCTTGAGTGGTAAAGGGTTTTCCCAACTGTGGGAGGGAGGTTTTTGTTAGAGCTCCCATGTCATTGGGACCTTTCCTTTAGACATGGATACACTGGTAGGGAAAACTGTATTGTTTAAGGATATCTAACTCTGTTGATTCTGTGCACACTCATTTCTAGTAAGTTCAACCTAATTCGTCACCTTTGCAGTTATGAGAAATGTTTCTTTCAAACTGCAGTCCTTCCTTTAATCCATGATGCCCTCATTCCAGTATGAACACAGTATTATGTTCTTTATTGTTTTGTTTGGTTTCGGGCCTGTGACATCTTGCCGAAGGATTCCCTTAGCTGTGGTTCTTAAGGGTTTGAAATCTTAACTGTTTTTTGTTAAGTCGTACCCAGAGGGGATTCAACTCATTTAATTTTTATTTTATTCAATAAGGTTTGAATATAATGATAATAGACACATACTCTATTCCATGTCCCGACATGTGGGTCTATAGTCTCGATTTTACACTGTGCATCTTTCATTACACTGTTTGATTTATGTATGATTAATTTTCTTCTGAAGTTTTGTCTCTTCCTTTTTTTCATTAAGTTGGATTTCTAAACTAATGATGGGCCTCTTTTGATTTTGACTGTGAGGGTACCCATCCAGTGGTCTTTGGCCTCTCCACCCCTCTCAGGATTGTGGTTGACATTTCATAGGGATGCAAGGAGGAAAAAAAAATCTTATTGTACGCCCAAGCTAAGTAATCATTCACACTCTCTTACCTTACTTTCTGGTTATGTTAATTTACCCTAGTAATTTGATTTATATTCAGCATATAGATTCTTATTATTAAGATGCTAATAGGAAATCTTCTTGATCTTCGTACAGGGTTGGAGCATACGATAATACTCGGATCTTGGATCCTCCCATACGCAAAAGGCATTTGAGTTCTTCTCTTTCAGTACTCTCAGGGTTGTACCACTCTAGGTTCTGGCCAACGAAAGTAATAGTTCTAACTTAGGATATCATTGTTATGGGAGTTTGTTCTATATTCTTGTAGCGACTGATTAGGAATAATCTTAATGGTTGCAAAAGTATTTCACTATCGAGAGGTTTAAACGCAGTCCTCGCATTGAGTTGAATGCGTCCATGACTACTAGCCTAATTTCAATATAAAATGTTTTCATATCAAGACACATGAATTTTGTTTTCTCGTGCACTTGTAATGGACAGTATTTGTAATGGAACTAAAGTTGGTAACGATTTAATCCAGGCATAGGGTGATTCAGATATTCTGTTGTTTTTCTTTAAGAAGCAGAATTAGAAATACTATTGTGAAAGAATTACTTTCTGGTTATGCATTTTATGGTATCAGACTGCTCATTTCTTTAGGTAGTCGTTGATTGTTTGAAAATAAAATATATTTCTTAAGCGGGTCTGAGACCTTGCACGGTTAGCTATATATACATACCTATGTCTTATGCATAATATATAGAAGCTTCCTATGCCATAAATTCATTCTACCCTTTATTCGCTTACACAAACTGCCATGCATAGCTATTTGGTGTCATTTATATTAAACTATACTACTATATACATATATGTACAAGTATAGTCTGTTTCTATTACAGTTCATCATTCTAAGTTTCAGTAAGTTTGTACAGTATGATTTTCTCACTTTTTGTACAACCCTTATGTTAAATCTGTAACAACAATATCTGTAGCATAAATTTTAACTCTCATGCTTACATCTAGAATTATCTCTATCCAATAAGTACAATGAAACAATAAGGATTATTCTATTTAATATTTCACTCAAAAAATATAAATCTATAGAACAATCTGCCCAGAGTTAAAGGGATGACCGATAGAGATATGACTGGTTATATATGCATATAATTAATTCCTAGATTTATTTTCAAGTTGTTTTAGTAGTTACACAGTCTGTAATTCACTATAAAATTGAATATCTAGTTTTATAGGAATCACATAACTAGTAGGAAATTCTAGTACAGTAGTTGAAATGACCTTCTAATTAGCACATATATCTCTTCTAATCTATCCATGTTTAAAATTCATTCCCAGACAAAATATACAGAAGGTTATACCCAAAGTCTATAGTTAAAACTGTAGAGATTTATCCTACGGTTTATCCCATTCCAACAGTAATCTAATCCACATAACTTATTCTTCCATAATTTAACCAGATGTACTCTTTCATCTAGTATATCAAATGAAAATAGCATTCACTCAATAGTCTAATTGACAGAGATAATTCATTTAGAATTAGTTTAGAGGCATTATGTAAGTTCTTAAGTCTAACAACATTCAATCAGATTTTCTCCCATAGTAATACTTCTATCCAGAATTAAATAGATGCATTCTATCAGTTATTAAACCATATAACATTCATCCAAATAAAAAGAGTAGGTTCACATATCTGAACAGTTTATGAATAACAAATGGAACAACCACGTTCCTCCAAACCTTAGAACAGAACAACCAAATCACTTGTCCCATTCTCCCCCTAGCCTGACCATGAATCCATGAGGGTGAACTCATAACTTTTCCTCAACAATATTCCTTCAGTTTTAAGAACTTCTCCTTGCCTCACACTCATAAATCATTGTTCATAATAGCAAGAGATAATTCCTATCCCTAGCATACTGGGCAGCGTCCTGCCTCCTCCCATATGCTATATATGCCAAAGCATTTTGTGCCTAGGTCTTTTCCCCCCTTTGAGAATTTTCATAGCTTTCTAAATCCCTGATTTCTAGGGGCTGCCAATGGACAAATTCCTAATTTTACACTTGTGATAATCATCCCTGAGGTAGTTCCAACATATTCCCCACTCATGGAGTCATGGTCATTAACCTAGTTGTTCCATTTGTCCATCAACAATAAATATAAAATATTTTGTTTCATACAAGTGTCATAGTCAAGTAGTTAGTTGGGTCAAATGAGATCTCTGCCCAAAAATCATAATCATTAATTACACTTAACTAAATTTGAAATTCGGAATTTCCATAAATGGCAAAAAAAATTCAATTTCGAATTTACCAAAAACGGAAATAATTTCCTAAGAAAATTCTAGAATTAAAAATAATTTATTTTGGGGGATGTTACATCCTTTCCCCATTCAATAAAACATTGTCCTCAGTGTTCGTTCCTTTCTTGGAACATGGTTGGATGATATTTCTGCAAATCTCCCTCCAACTCCCAAGTGGCCTCCTTAGGGATGAAGTGCTTCCATTACACTTTTACCTGGGCAATGACTCTGTTCCAAAGTGTTATTTCTATCCTGTCCATAATGTGTAGAGGTTCCGTTTGGAACTTTCCTTCTTGTTCCACCTGCACCAAGTTCCAATCGATCATATGTGTAGGGTCATGAACATAATTCTTTAACAAAGAAACATGAAACATATTATGGATTTTTAGATTGGCAGGAAGTGCAAGTTGGTATGCTACAGGTCCAATTCTAGCTAAGATCTCAAAGCATCCATAAAACCTAGGGCCAACTTGGCATAGTTCCCTAGCCTTAATGAACTTTTTTTGGCTTTGAATTTTAAATAGATGTGGTCTCCCACTTGAAATTTCAGGTGTCTTCTTTTCTGGTCCGCGTAACTTTTATGCCTTTCCTGCACCTCTTTTAAGTTCTGTTGTACTTTTCTTACCATTCTCTCCATTTCCCGAAGCATCTTTGGTCCTACCATGAGTCTGTCAACTGGTTTATCCCAACTAATCAGAGTCATACACTTTCTGTCATATAGTACTTCGAAAGGGATCATCTTAGTCGAAGTTTGGTATCCATTGTTGTATGCAAATTCCACCAAGTGTAGGTAATCTTCCCACTTGCTCGGTTTTGTTCTTACATACATGCAAAGCATATCTTCTACGATTTGTTTTTTTTGTTTAGTCTGCCCATCCATTTGTGGATGATAACTCGTGCTTAAATTCAAGTTAGTATTTAACCGTGCAAACAATTCTTTCCAAAAAGAAGATGTAAATTTTACATCTCTATCTGAAATCACCATTTTAGGAATACCATGCAGTCTAAAAATTTCTTTCATGAATATTTCAGTGATGTTAATGGATTTAAAAGTAGACTTTACAGGAATAAAGTGTTCATACTTACTAAGTTTATCGATTACCACCATAATTGAATCATTTTGTTTTTTAGTTCTAGGCAAACCTATAATAAAGTCCAACGATATAGTCTCTCATTTCCATTCCAGCATAGGTAAGGGCTACAACAGACCAACTGGATGCTATTGTTCCTCTTTTACCTGCTAACAATATTGACACTTAGCTAAGTATCATGTTGTTTCTCCCTTCATATTAGGCCAATAGAATAACTTTCTTAGTGTTGTTATCGTTTTCTGGTATCCTGGATGACCAGAATATGGTTTCTTGTGCACTTCATCCAAAACTATTAATTTTAACTCTACCGAATTTGGTATGTTTATTCTAATCTTAAATCGTAGTAGGCCATTTCTGTCCAAACTCATATCTGTTTTGTCTAAATTTTTTGTAGTGTTCTGTAATTCTGCCACTTTTTTTGTGTAATTTTCGTCGTTATTACCTGCATCCTTTATCTGTTGCTCAAGATCGATTTATGCCTTGCTAATGTTTATTTCGAACAACCCATGAACTCTTCTTCTTAAGGCATCCACCATCTTGTTTTCCTTACCCTTGATATGTCTTACCTCAAAGTCAAATTCTCTCAAGAAGGCTAGCCATCTTACTTGCCTTGCATTAAGGTCTAGCTGACTAAACAAAAATTTCACATCACTGTTATTCGTCAATAATAGGAATTTTCTGCCCATTATGTAGATCCGCCACATCTTTAAGGCGTGTATTACAACTGCCAACTCTAATTCATGAGTGACGTAGTTTCGTTCATGTTCCTTTAGTTTTTGGGACTCATAACAAATAACATGCCCTTCTTGAGTTAGGAAACCACCTATTCCTTCTTTACTCGCATCTACACAGACGATGAAGTCTTTGACTGGATATACTACCTTTAAAATGGGTGTGGTCATTAACAATTCCTTTAACGTATTGAAACTGTCTTAACATTTTTGTGATCACTTGAACTTGGTTCCCTTCTTTTGTAACGATTTTATAGGGTATTGTTGGCAACAAGTATGTAATTATCATTTTTATAAAGATGCCTGCACAGGGTCTATGAAATTTTACTACTCTTCATAAGTGTTTCTCTAAACGACAGTTGTAAATCGTCGCATTTTACCTATCATCTATTCATGCATTCATTTTCATGACTGAAAGAATGAAAACTCACAACTATCGTTATCATTCTGTTTTAAAAATTTCATTGAAAGCATCTCGTTTATTACAGAATTACAATTTTTTTTTCTATAAACATGTTTCTCTCATTGTTCATGATCTTTTCGATTCTAAGAGTGCCTAAGAAACTTATGGTTGTTTGAATGAAAGACCCCCATCAATTGGTATTTGATTTTTTTGGTATCGATTTTGGTTTGATGTCTAATCATATTTCGTTCATGAAACCTTTGGCCATTCAATTTTTAAATTCACCTATCTTTCCAATTAAACATGGATGCGCACACAATGTTTTAAAGTACTATGTCCTAGCATGTACCCAATGCTAAGGTGGCATATGTAGTACAGAATGCCATCACTTCTGAGTATGGTCTCGAGCTTCATGATTTTTCTCCCACGCATTATGATTAACACTTTAACCATTGTTTGAATTATCACAACATTGTATTGATAAGGCTCGGGGATATGGCTCTGTGGCCTTTTTCCAAACCCTACCTGTGAGTTCTATGTTAATAACCATCCATTCAGCATGGCTCCAGTGGTAACGGTCGAACCAAACGACGTCCAAACTCTACTTTCGTATGATAACGCTAGGGAGGATTTGGAAAGGAACGATTGACATTTGTTCATCAAAAAATTTCAGGGGTTTAACGTCTAGGTCGCTCGAGAGTTTTCCTTAACCTTTGATGGCTGTAGGGAAAAGATCGATGATATGCAGTTAGAAGTGATAGAAGAGTTCTTAAGCCAAGCCACGGGATTGCTAGCAATTGGTCAGAAATGGTTCAAGAATGCGAAAGTGGAGGAGGTCCCTTGGACATTACTGTTTACCTCACGAAAAATAACCAGTTGTGATCGAGGTATGTCGATTTCATTCTTGAAACCTAGATGGCATGATTTACTTGTTGTAGTGAAGAAATTCATCACCTATGAGGGTTGATTCGGACTCGTTTTCCTATATCATCTACGCCTCCATATGAGTTTTATTATTTTTCTATTGAATATGCCTTACTACCTGCTCAGAAGTCTGTATAAAATGGGTAAACGGTTTAGGAAACAGAGGTTTGATTCAAGTTTATTCCATCATGGTTTGATTAAAATTATCCTCATGCACCAGTTGCAATCACAAAATGATTGTTGGGATGCATTCATTTCACGAAATGGTTTTGGCAACAATGAGTTGGGATAGGTAGATAAGCCAGTCATTGTGGAAACCCTTGTGAACCCTATGGCCTCTTCTCCACTGCTTCAGGCCTGTGATTTCCCCCCTAATAACGAACCCTCAACCTACCCTGATGTAATTCAACAGGATGACTAACCGGTTACACATCCAAAGAATTGCACTAAAACTGTTAAGAAACCTATAGGAAGGAAGCCAAAAGGCAGTATTGATGTTAATTTCAAGAACAAAAGGGCTAGTCGTTTAATTTCTCAATTTGCTTGAAACAAAATGAAACCCCATGCAGACACAATCAACATGATTGAAGTGAGTGAAGACTCAGATTCAAAAATTGAAAAATTCTTGGCTAAAGAGGACCCTGTGTCATTCGGGCTATACCTTGACCAACCCTATGACTATGTTAGCAATCTACCTCCTTGTCTAAAGGACAACCCAGAATTTCCTGGCATCCAACTCTGTGATAAGCCTACCATTCACGTGGAGGATTCTCCGACCCTTAATGCTGTCAGTGCTAATGCAAAGTCCCTACAGTCATAGTGTCATGAGTGTTGATCGTGGATCAACAGGTACTATACTGATGTTATGATGCTACAGTCACGACTCAAGTCTTTAAGAGACCAAGTTGATATGTTGACAAATGAAAATAACAGACTCGAATCCGTTATCCAAGAGAAAGAAAAATGATTGAAAACTACAGGTCGTGTCATTTTCAAGAATGTAGAGGTAGCAACAGCTATCGTAAATTTCAAAATTTCTTGATACATTTTGATTCCATGATTTGAGGTATGATTTTTTTTAATTTTTAGCATGATTTTGTCACTCTTAAGTTAGGATATTCGATTTGGTTGAATAAACTAATTTTCCTATTAAGATTATTTTGTTTTGTTTACTTAACAAAATATATTGGATTTGCTATTATAACTAGCTATAGAATCGTAAGATTCTGTAGCTAGTTAGAAAAATCCGAATTGTTTGATTTGACAATTGAAAACATATCTGAAATCTTCTCATTTTCATTTGTTTTCAGGATGATTAAGGAGCCCATGATTTCCAAGAATATATGAGGCACTTTTTGAGATCTCCTAGCCATATCAACTTTGTATTTTGAGTAAATTAGACTGTTGGTAGTTTTTGATATTTAGTAAAATCAGGGTGGTTGCATCCCCCATTATTTTTTGAAACCAACTTGATCTTATCATGAGAATTATTGGTCAGTTGAGACTAATACTCATGAATATGGGTCATAGATTAATGACTTACACTACACAGTTAATCCCAAAAATATCTAATATCTTGCACTGCGAAAGCCCCTATATACTTAAATAATAAGGGTCAAGGGAGCTCTAACTGGGTAGTTCATAAGGCACAATACTTGCTAAGGTTTTGCAAATGGGGTAGCAAGCTAAGTGGGCTTGATTGTGGGGAAAAATCCACAGTTAAGCGCGCTTGAGCCAGAGGCGTCTTGGGATGGGTGATCACCTGGGAAGTCCTGGTTACCGGGTGCAAGCCCCGTAAGTGATGATTGATGTTATGCGATTCATTTTGTTGGCTTCAATCCCATTTCTTCACCCCTGTGAGCATCACCCGATGCAATGAGTGCTAAGTGGACTATTCAAATCATGAGAATTATTGGTCAGTTGAGACTAATACTCATGAATATGGGTCATAGATTAATGACTTACACTACGTAGTTAATCCCAAAAATATCTAATATCTTGCACTGCGAAAGCCCCTATATACTTAAATAATAAGGGTCAAGGGAGCTCTGACTGGGTAGTTCATAAGGCACAATACTTGCTAAGGTTTTGCAAATGGGGTAGCAAGCTAAGTGGGCTTGATTGTGGGGAAAACTCCACAGTTAAGCGCGCTTGAGCCAGAGGCGTCTTGGGATGGGTGACCACCTAGGAAGTC
>ML780835.1:1239721-1302125 GCA_009831015.1 Picea engelmannii
AGTTATTGAATGGAATTTGTAATTCTTTTTATCAGCAATCTTGTGTGATGATCTTGTGAGACTAGCAGAGAATTGGTTAAAGGTCCCTGCTCAGACAGAAGGGGATCGGGATATCATACCCTCTGTAGAATTCGTTTAATGTTGCAAGTGTGCTAGCAGAGATTTGGTTAAAGTGTCCCTTCTCAGATAGAAAGGGACTACAACACCTTGTCTTCTGTAGATTTCCTTTACCCCTGCAAGTGTGCTAGCCAGAGATTTGGTTAAAGTGTTCCTGCTCAGACAGAAAGGGACTACAACACCTTGTCTTCTGTAGGTTTCTTTACCTTTGCAAGTGTGTTAGCCAGGGATTGGATTAAGGGTTCCTACTCAGAAAGGAAAAGAACCGAAAACATCCTATTCACTGTAGACTTTCCTGTGTTAGTCAGAAACTGAGTTAGAGATCCCTGCTCAGAAAGAAAGGAATCAGATTTCCATATTCTCTGTAGACCTCAAACTCATAAGTGTGTTAAAACAGAAGTAAGGCCCAAGGCTCCTTCTTAGACAGAAAGCAACTAAGTGCTTTGTCCTCTGTTAGATAGAGTTAATTGTTTTCTGCATTATTGTTTTCATGAAAGAGTGTTAGTACTGAGACTTTGTTTGAGAGTAAGGGTCCTGTTCTCTGATTGCAAGATAGTTGTTCTTTCCCATTGCAGTATTATTTTTAATGTAACCCAAGATTCTTAATTAAGCTTTAGAAAATTGCAATAGGGGAATTGCTTTCCTGTAATTTAATTCAGAGCTTCAATTCATTCCAGCAAGTATAGAGAGTATAATTTTATTTACTACAACACTAAGTGCTTTTGGAATTGAGCATATATAGTGCGTGGCTATCTTTGAAATAAAAGACTTCCCTGGGTTAATAATTTATGTTTCACTTGGTTGTTTAGAATTAATTAAACAATTATAGTGACCAAAACACCCCTCTGGGGATCATGGTTGACATTTCACAGGGATGCAATGAGGCATAGAGACTGTTACTGTAGGGCCAAGCTAAGTAATAATTCACACTCTCTTACCTTACTTTCTGGTTATGTTAATTTACCCTAGTAATTTGATTTATACTTAGCATACATATTCTTATTATTAAGATGCTAATCCTAAATCTTCTTGATCTTCATACAGGGTTGGAGCATATGAGAATCCTCAGATCTTGGATCCCTCCATATGCAAAAGGTATTTGAGTTCCTCTCTTTCAGTACTCTCAAGGTTGTACCACTCCAGGTTCTAGCTAACGAAAGGAACATATTCGACTTAGGATATCGTTGTTATGGGATTTCATTCTGTATTCCTATAGCAACTGATTAGGAATACTCTTAATGGTTTTAAAGGTATTTCACTGTCGGGAGGTTTAAACATAGTCCTTGCATTGAGTTGAATGCATCTATGACAACTGGCCTTATTTCAATATAAAAAGTTTTCATATCGAGACACAAGAATTTTCTTTTCTTGTCAACTTGTAATGGATAGTATTTGTAACATAACCAAAGTTGGTAATGATTTAATCTAGGAATAGGGTGATTCATATCTTCTGTTATTTGTCTTTAAGAAGTGGAATTAGAAATACTGTTGTGAAATAATTACTTTCTGATCATGCATTTTATGGTATCCGACTGCTCATTTCTTTAGGTAGTTGTTGATTGTTTGAAAATGAAATATATTTCTTAATAGGGTCTGAGACCTTGCATGGTCAGCTATATATACATACCTATGTCTTATGCATAATATATAGAATCTTCCTATGTCATATATTCATTCTATCCTTTATTCTTTTACACAGACTGCCATGGATATCTATTTGGTGTCATTTATATTAAACTATAGTATAATATACATATATGTACAATTATAGTCTCTTTCTATTACAGTTCATCGTTCTAAGTTTCAGTAAGTTTGTACAGTCTGATTTTCTCACTGTTTGTACAACCCATATGTTAAATCTGTAACAACAATATCTATAGAATAAATTTTAACTCTCGTGCTTACTTCCATAATTATCTTTATCCAACAAGTACAATGAAACTATAAGGATTATTCTATTTATTATTTCACTCCAACAATATAAATCTATAGAACAATCTTCCTAGAGTTAAAGGGATGATCGATAGAGATATGACTGTTTATATACGTATAAAATTAATTCCCAGATTTATTTTCAAGTTGTTTTAGTAGTTACACAATCTGTAATTCACTATAAAACTGAATATCTAGTTGTATAGGAATCACATAATTGGTAGGAAATTCTAGTACAATAGTTGAAATTAATTTATAATTAGCACATATATCTCTTCTAATCTATCCATGTTTAAAATTCATTCCCATCCAAAATATACAGAAAGTTATACCCAAAGTCTACAGTTAAAACTGTAGAGATTTATCCTATGGTTTATCCCATTCCAACAATAATCTAATCCATAGAACTTATTCTTTCATAATTTAACCAGATGTACTCTTTCAACTAGTATATCAAATGAAAATAACATTCACTTAGCAATCTAATCGACATAGATAATTCATTTAGAATTAGTTTAGAGGCATTATGTAAGTTCTTAAGTCTAACAACATTTAATCAGATTTTCTCCCATAGTGATACTTCTATCCAGAATTAAACAGATGCATTCTATCAGTTATTAAACCATATAACATTCAGCCAGAGAAAAAGAGTAGTTTGACATATCTGAATAGTTGTCGAATAACAAATGGAACAACCATGTTCCTACGAACCTTAGAAAAAACCAACCAAATCACTTGTCTCGTTCTCCCCCTAGCCTGACGATGAATCCATGAGGGCGAACTCAGAACTTCTCCTCAACAATAGTCCTTTAGTTTCAACAAATTATCATTGCTTCACACTCAGAAAGAAGTGTTCATAACAGAAAGAGATAATTCCTTTCCCTAGCATACTAGGCAACGTCCTGCCTCCTCCCATATGCTATATATGCCAAAGCATTTTGTGCCTAGGTCTTTTCCCCCCTTTGGGAATTTTCGCAGATTTCCAAATCTATCATTTATAGGGGATTATAATGGACAAATTCTTGATTTTCCAGTTGCAATAATCAACCCTGAGGTAGTTCCAACATATTCCCCACTCATGGAGTCATGGTCAGCTCCTTTTAACTCGGTTGTTCCATTTGTCCATCAGCAATAAATATAAAATGTTTTGTTTCATACAAGTGTCATAGTCAAGTAGTTAGTTGGGTCAAATCAGATCTCTTCCCAACATTCATAATCATTAATTAAAATTAACTAAATTTGAAATTTGGAATTGCTATAAATGAAAAAAAAATTCCAATTTCGAATTTACCAAAAACGGAAATAATTTCCTACGAAAATTTCAGACTTAAAAATAATTTATCTTTGGGGATGTTACATAAGTTCTCTCTGTTATGGTATCATTTACATGTATATGAATATATTTCCATTTTATATTTAATTATCGTTTAATTGAATCTTTAGACTATGCAGGCTTGTTGACTACTGTTGTGCATGTCATTAAAGTGTTTTATTTTATGCATCTTTAAATTTTAAAAAGGTATCGATAAGAGAAAGAATTCCAAGGGCAGGCTTCAAGGTATCGTACCCCATCTTATGGGTGGCTGGGTATGTTAAATTTTGGTATAATAGCTTCTGGTTGAAACACCAAGCCGATATGGGCCAACTTTGTTGGTTAGAGTCTCATGGGTACAAATCAAACTCTGACCGTGGAGTAAAAAATATCAGGAGGAATGGTGTTCCAGAATCTATGAAGGAGTTATATCACCAAAGACCTGTTGTAAGGGGTTCGAAGGATCGTGACCATCCCCTTCGAATTCATGATCTATCTCCACTGTAGGATCAGGAGAGATATAGGATCGTTGGATCAGAGGACAAGTGAACGGGGGTTGTCTGATACAAAGGATGCAAGGGTTAAGTTCACCACCGTCAGATCCCATTGGAGAGAGAGATCAATGGACAACTGAAATTGTGGGGAATCAAGTTGCACGGGATATAATTCCTCAAGGTGGTCCTGCAATCCAAACCATGATTTCATCGAGGGGTTACGTGTCAATGTCAAGAAAATTTTGGGTTGAAAAGTAGGTTACTCCAAAACGTCGATGCATGCCCCCATAAATTGAAGGGAAGTAAGTGATTTGACATATTAGGGCTCAAGCATCGAAACTCTGTATAGCCAAAGTAGTTTGGGGCCATCCATCGTCAAGGAGAGACAAGTGGCGTGAGATCCATAACTATGGAAGTTTGTGGACGTGGAGGAGGTGAAATAACCAAAGTAGATCCTAACCCTTGATCACCAAGAGGTATGTGTCAGTAGATCAGTAGCTATGGAGAAATATGTTTGAGACATTTTCCATTGAGATTTTAAACTCACGAAGCCCAGAGAGCTAGAGAGATGAAGTAAATCTTGATCGTCTGATCATCCAAAATAGATCTTAGTCGCCAGATCGTCCATAGTAAATCTCAAGCGTCAGATCGTCCGAGGTGAATTGTAACAACCCTAGTTAGATAGTTCATAGGGATTTTTTTTAGTATAATTAATTGTCCTAATATGGTTTTAATTAAACAATGATTAGTATTAATAATATTAATTAATTATTTATTTATTAATTAATTGTTTTTAACTTTTGATTGATTAATTAATTAATTAATTGATTACATATCACATTCAATGACATGGGTAATAAATTTAAGGGGTTAATAATTTTAATTTATTTAATTAAATACTTTACGTATGCAGGGGGGGGAAATGAAGCATTAAAGAAGGGGATAGGATATTAATGAAGGGGATAAGATATTAATGAAGGGGATACGATAATAATGAAGGGGATAAGATAATAAAGAAGGGGGATAGGATAATAAAGGAGGAGATAAGGAAATTAATGAGGGGGAGGAGAGTCAGTGAAGGGGAGATATGATGGGGAGGAGTCTTATGGGGAGGAGGATAATTTTTTTTGGTTGGAGAGGAGACTGTAGTTCTGGTTTGGATTTTCGGGTTCTGTTGTTGGGTTCTGTATTTTTGGGGAACCATTGTAGGGGGAATTGGGTTGCTGGGGGTTTTGGGCACGAGGGCCAAGATTCCTTTCGGTTTCCTAGAGCTAGGGAGTCAGATAGGCTACTCCTAGCTAGATGGGAGGTTAGTTGGTTTGGGCAGGTTTGGTCAGTGCATCAGGATGGGCAAGGAAGTAGGTAAAGGACAACCAGATCAACGGGGGAATTAGAATCAGGAAGAGGTAATTTATTTTATTCTGTTAAGTAATTCTTATTCTGTTATGAAATTGTTGTTCATTAATTAATTTAACATGCTTATCTGCTGAATGAAAGAAATTACTGAGTTTTTCTATGTAGAAGTAATCTTATCTATTTCAATTTATGGATTTTAATAGACTTAAATTAATTTGGTCCCTACACATGGTATCAGAGCTTCGTTCAAAATCTGGATCCAAGGACCTACCCACCTACTCAAAATTAACCCAAAAATGAACCACTAAATAAAACTACTTAAGAAATTGGAATCTCGATTAGGAGAGAGTATAGCAACAAAATATATCTAGCATTGTATTCCTGTTCCAGCCTCTTGTTTAGCCTATTGTTTTTATTGCAGACCTACCTGCTAAAAAAAAAAAAACACAATTTTCACCTACAAGAGAGACAGAGAAAAGAAATAAATATCAGTTTTTTTTATGTAATGAGATGTATGTAACCAGAAAAGTAACAAATATAAGTAAAAAAAAAAAATATACTGAGATGTAAACTAGAGAAAAATGATAAAAAAAAAAAAATTAACTGTTTTCGAGTCCACAATACATATAGATGATTTCACAAATAAACATACAATTTTAATGGCATTCTTATAATTTTAATATAAGTGGACAGAGTACTATTCATTGTACCATTAATTCGATATACGTCCTTAATGTTAACACTAGCATTCTTAACCAATATCATGATTCATAACTAACAACATTTGTTTCATATTTAAATGAATCAACTGAACCTCTATTGCCTTTCATCACATTACATACACAAGTACTATACCCATTTACCCATAAATCTACTAGCATTCCACAATTATCTATAATTATGCTAAGTGTATAAAATGACACAATCCCTATTTATTTTTAAAATATATTATAACGTTAATTAATTAAAAATGTATACCTATTATTGCAGCTAATCCATTGGTACCTTCACACAGGAGTGGTAGGTATTAAGGCTCTTCTTTCTCTACCTAATATATTAGGTGAAAAAAAAAATTAGTGCTTGTTTTCTTTCTTGGAAAACTTAGAAATACTCAAAATAACATATTCTTCTAATAAACTAATTATATAACAGTTTTAGTTTTGTAAAAACTTAGACAAATCCTCACTATCTATTAGCGAAACATTTTAGCTAACACTAAAACCGCGACTAATATTTTCATCCCTCTACCTAAAGAACTCTAATTTCAAACTAACGACATCAGTTATAGTATTGATTCATCCTATTTCATAGCATAACATTCAATAATTAAATGGATCTCATCTCTGTATACCAAAAAAAAATATAATAACAAATATATATATATATATATATATATATATATATATATATATATAAACGAACAAAAAAAAGTTTTACATAGGTTAGCACCACATAGCCACACGCAAATCAAAGTCATGACCGAGGTGAAGCACACGTAACGGAACACAAGTCAGTAGAGACCGAGCACACAAGTGCGAAGCATCAAAATAAAGCCATCATGGATTTATCGATAATTGACAGAATCTGTGCCCAGGTAACTTGATAGAATCTTCACGCAGTCATTCCGGTTTCACCGATGGAAGCATCAGGCCAAGTCACATGGATGAGAAGCTCACAAAGAGGGCCCAAAAGGGGTACACGACAGTCAAAGCCATCCAATGTACTAGCACCCAACCACGGCCCAGGAGCACGTTGCACACACAAGAAACATCTTTTTTTAAGTATTAAAACAAAAAAACAACATCCAAGCACCACCGCCATACACAACACCAGGCCAGTGCACAAGCTCCAAGCACATGCGCATCAACTACAGAATGGGACCAAATGCCTTAGAAAAATCAAACTCCTCATTCTCGCTGTCAGATCGCTCAATCAGTTGTGGAGATAGAGAATCCAGAGGTAGCTTCAGGTGTCAAAGTAGAACCGACCTCGACCACCTTGATTGATTTGGTTGGGGTTCAGGAAAATGGTACAGATGTGGGTGATAATCATTTTAGTCGGGGAAGCAACCTCAGGTTCGCCTGAAGATTCATAGACATGGTGGAAATACGGACAGAAGCCAACCTTGATTTATGGGATATCGGAACACCCAACCCCCCCCCGTAAAACCATGGCTACGTAAATGAACACCGATCAGGAACGACTTAAATTTTAATACAAAAACAAATTCGGCCACTTTAGGAACACAAAACAACAATGTCCAGAAGAAAAAAAAAGGAAAATCGCCCTTGTCTCCCGAATAACAGGGAACCAAGGTTGGGTATGATAGGCCCAAACTCATTAAGCAAATTCCCTGACAAAAGCACGGGAAACCCCTATACGAATCAAGCTGGAGAATAAAAAAATTAACAATTAGAAAATTACGAAGTCATTTCCAAATATAAGAAACCGAGACCAGATCTAGGATTCGTAGAGTTTCAGAAACAACAAATAAAAAAAAAAATCAACTGCAAAAACATCTGGCCTTCCTCAGGCTCCACGCCATTGATAATGCCTCCTCTTCCTCTTCAATTCAAGCTGCAAAAAGCATGGAACCACATGAAATCAGCTACTCTCACCATGCAAGTGAATCCTTGAGTGAACATCGCTGCTTCTGGTAGATAAAGAGCTGGCCATCTCCTCTGGATCCCCTTTCGAGAAGAAAACCTCCGCCGCAGCTGCAGAAAAGAGTGAGGCGACAAGGAAGGTAGGTAGCCTTAGGGTTTGGGGGCAGGTGAATGAGAGTTTAGGGTTTGTTTGAGAGTGTAAGGTTTTTTTTTTTAGTAAATGAGAACCTAGGGGAGAAGGGCACATGGGCCTCATGCACCCATGATGCTCGACTTCATTTAAAAAAAAAATTAATTAATTTCATTTTTTTTTAATTCTTTTAAAATTTCTTTTAAATATTAAAAAAAATGTACTTATAAAAAATATATATATATATAATAATAAAAAATAAATAAAACATATATATATATATATATATATATATATATATATATATATAATAATAATAATAAAAAAAATATATATATTAATAAAAAAAGTTAAAAAAAAGGGTTTTATTTTGAAAAATTTTGGGGTCCATGGGTTTTGAACCCACGACCATCCTCCGCCCAAGCCTTAAGAAACAACCAAACACTAACGCACCAAGGAAATCCCACGATTTAATCATCGAAGGATGGCCTTGGACTCATTTCTTCGACATCAGGTTGGAAGCCACCTTATTTAGTTGTAAACGCAAAGTATAAGGACTTAGAACAAGATAAGCGGGAGGAGGCTTCATGCACGCTAGGAGGGTAGGTTAGAGGAATTAGCTAGTGGGGTATAGTGCCAGCGTAACTACCAGGAAAAGGAGTCAATATTTTTCTTAGGTGAATAAATCAAGATTAGACACTTTAACCCTAACCTAGCCAATCCCCTAAAGAGAGTAATGTCTATTTACAGACAAGTAAAGAAAAACTTACGCCTAACCCTGTTTCTAGTTTAAGTTGCACAAATTTGAAATTTCCTTGAACTCACCCTGACAACTTTGGTTGATGCAAGTTAAATCATACAGGATGGTTAGGACTCAAGGGAATCGAGGGAATCGAGGCAGGGGAGCATCGTCATAGGCACCGCCAACACTGCCAGCACCACCGCCACCATCGCTCGAACTAGCTCTCATACTGCACTCCTCAGAGACCATAAATGAGACTTTAAAGGGGTGACAACCAACAAGGATCGAAGTGGAGCCCCCACCAGCTAGCACGAGAAATCCTGAAGTGTCAAGGGATTCATGGGGAGGACCTGCACCCAAATACATCACTGGAGAATTGCAGAAGATCAAACTTCTGGAGTTTGCCAGGGGTCATGCTAGTGAATGCGTGGAAGCATGGTTGGAAGGCATGACAAGGTGTTTTTCCTTAAGGGACTATGCATCCAAATGTAAGGCAAAGATAGCGATTTTTCAGTTAAGAGACAGTGCCTTGAACTAGTGGGGTAACCTGGAAAGACAACTGTATCTTACCCTGGACATAGTATCTTGGGAAATTTTTGAGGAGAGGTTTCGAAGGAAATATCTACCAGCTTACTATGAGGAACAACAGGTAGGGGCATTTCATGCCTTAGTACAGGGAAACAAATCTGTAGAAGAATATGAGATTAGATTTATGGAATTGGTCAAATATGTTTCATATATGGATAATGACCAATGACAAGCAAAGCGCTTCATCTTTGGATTGAACCCTAATATCAGAGCTATGGTGCAGATGTGGAAACCGTCTCTAGTAGCGGAAGCTATGGAAAATGCATGTTACATGGAGGAACACATGAACTTGAATGGAGGTATGAGGTCGACCTTTTCGTATTATCCTGGATTCATCGGGAAGGCCCCTAGGACATTTCCCAGGGAGGAGGCTCAAGGCCACCTCCATATGGTAATACAGTCACGCCAAGGATAGTATACATAGGGATTTCAATGGTAGCGAGTGCAGCATCTCGTTCATCACCAATGATGCAGATAGGTCCACAACCATCTCAGGGAATAGCTAGTAGGGGTAGTGGTTCCATGGGAAGGAACTCGTTTTAGAGACAGTCACAGAAAAGTGTGCAGATTCAATCCTGTGTTACCTATTGGGGATGTGGAGGACCCCATTACCAGTGTTACTTCCTAGAGTTACAATTAGGATTCATGCATAGAGAAGGAAAGGCCCCGATGGGAAGAGCAAGTAGCAACCACCATATTTACGCAACGGTTAATAATCACCAGGATGAGCATCAATCCATGGTGGTGGAGTCATTAGGTATGCTAAATCATATCAATGTTAATATTTTATTTGATTCTGGTGCAACAGATAGTTTCATTTCACCATCTGCATTAGAAAAGAGTGGGCTGGAAGCCTATGAGCACAATGACTTTAAACAAGTCGAGATGGCTTCGGGGGAAAAACAAGCGGTAGGAACTAGTTTTGATAATTGTATAGTAGACCTGGGAGTGTATACTACCAGGTTGAAGGTATACATCACTGCTCTTGGGGTGTATGACCTAATCGTAGGAATGGATTGGTTACTATCTCATTGAGCTTTGGTAGAATATTTCGCAAAAGGGTGCTCTGTGTAGACGACGAAGGAAGGCTAGTAGAGATCCAGGGTGTACGGAGAAAAGTGTCATTACGCTTTATCTCAACTATGAAGGTTAAGCGATGCTTGAGACAAGGGTGTCGACTATATGTAGTGGAAGCAGTGAATGAAAGGAAGGGACCCTCATTGGATCAGTACCCGGTATTGTCAGAATTTAAGGATGTTTTTCCGAACGAGTTACCAAGGTTACCTCCTGAGAGGGAGCTTGATTTTACTATTGAGCTAAAACCTGGTGCAGAACTAATCTCCAAGACTCCCTATCAGATGACAACACCAAAACTTTGTGAATTGAAATTGCAATTGAAAGAGTTACTAGACTTAGGGCTAATAAGGCCCAGTGTCTCACCTTGGCATGCACCAATAATTTTTGTAAAGAAGAAGGATGGATATTTACTACTATGTATAGATTACAGGGACTTGAATTGTGCTACAGTGAAAAATAGGTACCCGATGCCACAAATAGATGACCTCTTTGATCAGATGAAAGGAGAAACAATATTCTCAAAGATTGATTTGCGATTGGGGTATCACCAGTTAAGGATTAAGGAAGGAAACATCCCAAAAACCTCCTTTCGAACTCGATTTGGACATTACGAGTTTGTCATAGTACCTTTCAAATTGACCAATGCACCAACAGTATTCATGAGCCTCATGAACGATGTATTTCAGAAGTACTTAGACCGTTTTGTACAAGTCTTTATAGATGACATCCTCATATATTCCAAGAATGAAATAGAACATGAGGAACACTTACGAGTAGTGTTGTCCTGCCTTAGGGAGAACAAATTGTATGGGAAGTTGTTGAAATGTTCCTTCTTCCAGAAAGATATCCACTACTTAGGTCATATCATTTTTGGTGAAGGAATCTCTGTGGACCCAAAAAAGGTAAAGGCCATTATGGAATGGCTAGTGCCAAAAAATGCCCATGAGGTGAGAAGCTTCATGGGGCTAGCAGGTTACTATCGTAGATTTGTGGAAGGATTATCCAAAATAGCGAAACCCATCATCACTTTGTAGTGCAAGGGGGTCAAGTATGAATGGACAGAAGAATGTGATAGTGCATTCATCGAGCTTAAGAGGTTACTAACTAGTGCTCCAATTCTATGAGTGTCGGATATGGAAAAGGACTTCACTGTCTGCACCGATGCCTTAAAGAAAGGGTTGGGGGCCGTACTAATGCAGGATGGAGGAGTGATAGCTTATGCATCTAGAAAGTTGAAGAAACATGAAGAGCTATATGCGACTCATGATTTTGATTTGGCAGCTATAATGCTAGCTCTGAAACTTTGGAGGCACTATCTTGTAGGGAGAAACTTTGAGCTCAAAATGGACCATCAAAGTTTAAAACATCTCCTCACTCAAAGGGATCTGAATGCCAGGTAAAGGCGATGGAGTGAGTTTATGAGTGAGTATGATTTTCGTATTTTGTACATCAAGGGAAAATAAAATGTGGTCGCAGATTCCTTGAGTAGGAGACCACGTATCTTCTCCTTGATACCCTTAAAAATCAATCTGAGGGAACATGTTTTGACACAACTCCAAGGAGATAGTTGGTATTTAAAGGTTACTTCAAACCTCTAGAGTGGGAGTCGATTAGATCCAAAGTGTGAAGGATATAGTCTGGAAGCAGAAGAACTGTTAAGATATCGAGGAAGGATGTACATCCCTGAGAATGGGGATATTTGAAGCATCATACTGAAGGAAGCCCATAGAGCACTTTATTGTGCGCATCCGGGTGTGAAGAAGATGTATGCAAACACGAGGAAGCTCTTCTTCTAGGTAGGCATGAAGCATGATTTAGTCCATTTCATCACCAATTGCCTAGAGTGTCAGCAAGTGAAAGCCGACCACCATCACCCGATAGGCCTCCTACAACCACATGATGTTCCTATGTCCAAGTGGGAAGTCATCTGTATGGATTTTGTTGTGGGGTTTCCACTCACATCTCATAGACACAATGTCATTCTTGTGATAGTGGATAAGTTAACCAAGAGTGCTCATTTTATTCCAGTTAGAGACACTTACGATGTTACTGATGTGGCACATGTGTTTGTAAATGAGGTTATCCGTTTGCACGGGATACCTAAGAAGATCATTTCAAATAGGGACTCCAGATTCACTTCTAGGTTTTGGACAAGTTTGTAGTCAGCGCTGGGGACGCAATTGAACTTAAGCATAGCTTATCATCCTAAAACAGATGGGAAAACCAAGAGAGTAAATCAAGTCATGGAAGACATGTTCAAAATGTATGTCATGGATAATCAAACCTAGTGGGATAAGTATCTACCTTTGGTAGAGTTCACCTACAATAACAGTTTTGATAGCTCCATCGGAACGCCACCCTACGAAGCTCTATATGGAAGACCATGTAGAAAACCATTGAGTTGGGATAGATTAGAATATCGAGTAATAGTTGGGCCAGAATTGATTCAAGAAATGGAGGAACGGGTGATTCAGATTAAGCAAAGACTGAAGGAAGCATGGGATAGACAGAAAAGTTATGTGGATGCACACAGGACCGACCGAAGTTATGAAGTGGGAGACCAGGTTTTCATTCGTATCAGGCCTAATAAGAGTACCATATGTTTCAAGAAGGGGACAAAGTTGTCACCTCGATTTATAGGACCGTTCAGAATCCAAGAGAAAATTGGACCCGTTGCCTATCATCTCGTACTGCCACCCCACTTGCATAAAACTCATAATGTTTTTCATGTATCTATTTTATGTCATTATGTTGGTGATGAATCACATAAACTAAATTGGAAGGAATTGTAGGTATCAGACATGGGAACTCTCATGGTAGAACCATTACACATATTGGACTATAGAGCCTGACAGCTCAGGAACCGTCTAGTAGACCAAGTTAAGGTCTAGTAGGACAAGTATAGTCCAGGATCTGCTAGTTGGGAAGATGTCGAAACACTATGACAAGACTATCCCTCATTTTTTTTGACCACCTCGAGAATATGTTTCTCGAAGGTGGGGTCTATGTAACACCACCTTTTGACTTAGACAACCAAGATTACCTGAGACCTATATACTTTATTTTCTAGTCACAGTGAAACTATTAAATTATACACTTAAACTTTAAAATGTATGAACTTTTATGAATGTTTAATTGTTATTGATGATGATGTATATAATGTGATCTGCTATGTGAATGTAAGTTTTATGAATGTTTAAATGTTATTGATGATGATGTATGTAATGCGATCTACTATGTGAATGTAAATTTTACGAATGTTTAAATGTTATTGATGATGATGTATATGATGCGACATATTGTGAGAATGTGAATTTTATGAATGTTTAAATGCTATTAGAATGTTGTTGGATATGATACAATCTATTTTGGTAAATGATAATCTTATGAATGGGTGTCGAAATTGAATTATGGGATATTATGAGATCTATTTCTAACTTGAAAAATTTGATGTTAAGTTGTTGGTACACGGATACTAAATTGAAATGATGATTACATGCAATTACATGATGATAATGCATAGAAATGTATGAGTTTTTGTTATAGACTAATTTGCAGGTTATGGGCTATGAAATAGCCAGGGAATAATGATGATGAAAGTGGATATCATGACCACTAGACGAGAAACATTATGGTACAAATATTTGTATGTGAAATTATATTCATTTGGATGCATTGCTGTGATATGTGGACCAGTGTAGGATTTCAGCTGATGAGACTGCCCAAAACTAAATAAATGATGACAAAACTCCCAGCAACATGGTGCCACTGTATATTCCATTGTAGGGTGTGGACCCTAGTTATGATTAGGAGGGGTGGAGGCATTTCCCACTGTGTATCCTCCAAAACCTGAAGTCATAGGAGGATGGTGTTAGCTCACACTCCCCAAGACATGTGATGATGACTGTTAGTTTCCTGCTGGGGAAGCTTGGTAGAGATAGTGACACTTCCACTTATGGGTTCTATTTGGAGTTAGGTCAATATAGTTGACGCTCCAAGATAGTCCAACAGAGGAAGGATAGGAATGAATATGAAAGTAAGTTATGGAGGAAGGATGAGTAGAAATAGTTGAGAAAGTGTGGAGATTTGTCTTATGGTGGAATTTATTGTTTTTTCCTTCTAAAAGAAAATGTGTATATATGAATATTCATAATTACATAACTAAACCATAGTTGTCTAAATAAAGTTGTTGAACTGGATAATTGTAATTAAAGGATTTCACAAACATTTGATTAGTTTGTTGTCTTTTATAAAAGACTAGTCTTGTTGATTGGATTGGATGCATACATAAAATACTATAAGGGTGACAGTTATTGATTATTAGTACATGCACAAGACTTGTATGTACTAGCTACACATGCATTTCTTATACATGTACACCAGTATGTATGAGTTTTCCTGGATTATTTACTAATAATGTCGGTTAATTGTCATGAATGTATGAACCATGTTTATTTTCCTTGTATCATGAGATACCTTAACTTCGGGATGAAGTTTTCGGAAGGGTGGGTGTATGTAACAACCCTAGTTAGATAGTTCATAGGGATTTTTTTTTAGTATAATTAATTGTCCTAATATGGTTTTAATTAAACAATGATTAGTATTAATAATATTATTTATTTATTAATTAATTGTTTTTAACTTTTGATTGATTAATTAATTAATTAATTGATTACATATCACATTCAATGACATGGGTAATAAATTTAAGGGGTTAATAATTTTAATTTATTTAATTAAATACTTTACGTATGCAGGGGGGGAAATGAAGCATTAAAGAAGGGGATACGATATTAATGAAGGGGATAATATAATAATGAAGGGGGTGTTGGGCCCCAACAACTCCCCATAAAGTTTTACAAAATTTAAAGGGCCTCCATTCAAATTCTGATAATTATAATGAGCTACAKAATCAACCTTTTCAAATAGTTCCATACCTTGGCTTGCTTTGAGACAAACTTAAGACATTCACTATAGTATGAAACATTCATTACAAGAGTATATGTCAAAAGTTAGAAACGAGCATAAAAATCTCAATTTAAACAAAAACTTTAATTTTTATCAAATGTTTACTTTTGTTTAAATTATGATTATGTGTTTATTCTTTTGCTCATTAGAAAGTTTGACTATTTTGAATAATCTGTTCAATACTTCATCAAATAATATCTTGGTTGGTTCCTTTTTTTTCATGAAATCAATTGGTGATGTTAATTAATTAAATTCTTTTTTCATTTTGCATCTCATTTCAAAATGGTAATAATAAAAGAATTATCTATCATTTGTTTGATTTTGTAAAAAAACTAAAATTAATATTTTTTCTCCATTAATTTGAAGCTTCTAGATCATATTTGAAAACAAATTATAAATAATGTTTGTTTATAAGTTATAGTTTTTTTAAATTCATTTTTTATTTTTCTAGATTTTGTTTTATTCACAATTTTTAGGTTATTAATTTAAGTTTCTCTTTGTTTCACAGGTTTCTATTATCAAATATTTGATACGAATCTAATCATGGCTTGATTTTATTATCCAAATTTGTTCAAGATGATTGATCCAAAAATAATTTTGGATTTCTACAAATAATTTTATGAGCAACAACAGATAAAATTTGGAAAGGCGTCAAGATCAGACACACGATTGTGCAGGACTGATTGCAGCCAAACCGTGAGGGATTTGGAGAAACGGTTGAAAAAACAGAACCAAAATGGACCCATTTACCTTCCATGTTGATATTTTCCGAAACAAATGCATGATTTGAGAGATATTTGGGTCTCTTTTAGAGGCAAATTTCAGGTGGCGGAAATTAATAGTGATGCCCAGACTGTTCATTCATTTTATAAATATATGAGAAAGATCAGAGCCATGGGAGGATCCAAGAATTGGAGAGGAGGATTTTAATCCTTTCTCTTTTCTATATTATTGCTTTTGTAAACTTTTTTATTTCTTTTCAAATGGAGTAATGGATGGTTGGAAGCTTTGGGAGAATGGACGAATATTTTTAAAGAAGAATATGGAATTCCAGGTTGCTTAATGGCTTTTGTTCTGTAAGTAAAATGGTTTTATTTTCATATAATATCTTCATATTCTTTGAATAATTGATTATGCATTGATTTAAATAGATTTAATCTTTTTTTATCAATACATGGTTAATTATTATTATTTATATATTAATTTTTCCAATCTTTAAGAGTTTATTATCTAAAACAATTCTTCCAGGACTACAATATGAGCATATGATTTTGAGAAAGAATATGCGAAAGTAATTCATATTTGGCTTTAGACCTGTGTGATACTTATTCCATTTCATTCTTTCATTATTGGTATATTATGAAAATGTTATAACGGTTGATTTTAGCTTTAGCTTGTCAATCATATGGTGTTTTCATACTGTTAAATGTTATATGTTGCCCATAATTTCTTATTCCATTTTTTATGTGTAATCAATCAATCATTTGATTATTATATAATTTATTTCTAATGTTAAATGATGGATAATATCAATACCCAGAATTGAGTTTTCTTTCATTCTTAAATATTGATTATCTTAAGATCACACGGTTTTTAATTAGTTGTCTTCCTGTTGTTCTTAATTTACTCCAATATCAAATACTTCTTTGAATGTATTATGGAAGTGATAGTATTGTTATGTCATAGGTTTCCCTTAACAACAGTACAGGCTGGAGCTCATACAACACAGAAAGATAAATACCAGTTTCGTTGATTAGCAACAGATTATTATGTGTGTTATTTAGTTAAGTTGTTTATGAATGAAACAATGAATGTATGGTTCAGCTTCCACTATCCACATGTTCATGTTTCATTAAATTTTTTGCAAGATTCTTTAAATTTATAAAAGAAAAATAATAAATATTTTTATGTGTTTTCTTTATCTTCTTCCTAGAAGTAATCATTTTTCCATTGATTTTCATAAGTTTCGATTAAAACTTGCAGCTTGCAAATCATGTAAATAAATGACACTTGTATATCCTCTGCTTTCATACAACTACTATAGTTACATTTGAACATATGTGTATATATATATATATATATATATATATATATAGTGTGTGTGTGTGTGTGTGTGTGTGTGTGTGTGTGTTTAGTAATTAGTTAGTTATTTCTCTCATTTATTCGTTTCTTTTAGGATCCTTAGATTGGCTAATGGAGCCATTAAACCCATCAGAATGAGTTACACCAAACGACATGGGTTATTTAGACAACCCTGGACCAGACTCGTTCTTCCAGTTGACGGACAGTCAATTTCACCCGTCAATAGGGGGATAGGATAATAAAGGAGGAGATAAGGAAATTAATGAGGGGGAGGAGAGTCGGTGAAGGGGGATATGATGGGGAGGAGTCTTATAGGGAGGAGGATCATTTTTTTGGGGGGGAAGCATTTTGGAGAGGAGACTGTAGTTCTGGCTTGGATTTTCTGGTTCTGTTGTTGGGTTCTACGGTTTTGGGGAACCATTACAGGGGGCACTGGGTTGTTGGGGGTTTTGGGCATGGGGGCAAGGATTCCTTTAAGTTTCCTAGAGCTAGGGATCCAGACAGGCTGCTCCTGGCTGGCTGGGAGGTTAGTCAGTTTGGGCAGGTTTGTTCAGTACATCGGGTTGGGCAAGGAAGCAGGGAAAGGACAACCAGATCAACGAGGGAATTAGCATCAAGAAGAGGTAATTTATTTTATTATGTTAATTAATTCTTATTCTGTTATGAAATTGTTGTTTATTAATTAATTTAACATGCTTATATGTTGAATGAAATAAATTACTGATTTTTTTTGTGTAGAAGTAATCTTATCTGTTTCAATTTATGGATTTTAATAGACTTAAATTAATTTGGTCCCTACATGTATCTAGGACATCTGATCCAAAAGAGATGTGCCGTAAATATGTGTATTTCGAGTGAAGACTCGATGTAAGCCTCAACCGTCCAATTCAAGAGGACACGCGACATAATTCCGTGTACTTCGAGGAGGTTTGAAGTTTGATATTTCTGAAACTTGAAGACCCTAAAGGATCTCAGCCATTGATCTGCCGAGAGCCATTGATATGACGAAAATTTGAGATTTTCAAAGTCTGAAGACCCAAAGTAAACCTCAGCTGTCATATTAAGAGACCTGTAGCATGGTTTGGAAATTTTGTTTATCATATGCTTAATTCTAATAAAATGGTTTCTTGCACATTTTGTAGAATTAAGGGGTTTTAACACATCTACTCATGATGCGTATTGAGGAAATGGAAGAAGGTGAGGGAGCCTCTAATCATGATAAGGAAGCTGAAGGCCTGAATACTAGAGTTGGTAATTCATAGAAAAATTCCAATGGATGTAGGGTAAAATAAGAGTAGGAAACATTAATAGAAATGGTAAGAAGCCTGGAGATGGACGTGTAGAGCTACAAACTAGACAATGAGATACTGATGAGAGAGATAAGTCAGATAAATGCTCGAGTGTTGCAGATATTAAATCAGTTGCAGAGACAAATGAAGAAGGGATCAAACTCAAGACAAGAGGAATAAGGAAGGTGCCATGAAGGAATGGATGATCGTGGAAGAGATAGTTATTCCAGAAGTGCTAGAAGAGCTCATGGACACTACTCACCTCCTTACTCAGAAGGAATGTTTTATGCATCGAAAGATCCCACAAGTAGTTTAGAGGTGTCTCCTATTAGAAAACAAAGAAGGAAACACGAGGTAGATAGTTTTCAAGGAGATTTGAGGAAGCTTAATTGACCTTACTTCGATGGTGAATGAGAAAGGGAAAATGATTAGAAGCATGGTTTCTTGGACTCTAGAGATATTTTCATTTCCATATCTATTCATCAAATCTGGAAGCCAGGATTGCCACCTACCATTTACACGGGAAATATGCAATGTGGTCGGACCAAATGAAGTAAGTAGAACATGTTGATGAAAGTAGAATCACTTGGAAGCAGTTCTAGAAGTACTTCCAGAAGGAGTACCTCTCAGATCATTTCTATGACAAGAAAATGCAGGAGTTCTTTGAACTTAGGTTGGGAAGCATAACTATGGAAAAGTACGAGAATAATTTCTTGGGATTGTTAAAGTATGACAGGTTCATTGGTGATGAGAAAGTGAAAATACAAATATTTATAAGTAGACTTCCAACCTTTTATAAGGAAAAGATAAAGTATGATGAGCCCAAGGCCTTGGTTGAAGCCATCAGGAAGGATAAATACATGTATGAGCAAGGCCAGGGAAGTGAGTATTTGCATAAATATTGGAAGGACAAGAAGAATGAGAAGTTTGATCAGAGAGGAAAGGATTCAAACCTTCCTTCAACAAGAATGAACCTAATATAAATTGTCAAGATTAGTATGCTAAGAGGGATTTCAAGAAAGATGATTCCTTGGGAAAAGGGGAAGACCACCAATCCAATGTTGGGGATGCAAGGAAGATCAACTGTACAAGGATTGCCCATCCATAAAGGATAGAGTGAATACTATGCACAACATCCAAGAGGCTACAAAAATTGAAGACATGGGAAGAATCTATGCAGCTTTAGATGATCGACAAGAAGAGTACCAGTCTAATATGATCGAGGTGGAAGGTAAGATCATAAATCATCCTGTTGCTATTTTGATTAATTCAAGAGAAAGTCATTGTTACTGTTGTTCCAGATTTTATACTTAAGGCTTGAAAGTATAAAGTCTAGGCATCCAAAAATAAGAGGGTATATGATATAAAGAAAGGAAGGACAACTCTTAAGAGAAAATGAGATATGGATGATTTATGAGTTGTCTTTGTCTACCTTCTAATTGTTCCTGGACACTAATTTCCTTTGAGTTCCTTTCTTTATATACTCTCAGAGTTGTACCACTCTAGGTTCTGGGCAACGAAGGTAACATATTTGACTTAGGATATTGTTTTTATGGGAGTTCATTATGTATTCCTGTAGCAATTGATTTGGAATACTCTTAATGGTTGTGAAGGTATTTCACTGTCAGGAGGTTTAAACGCAGTCCTCTCATTGAGTTGAATGTGTCTATGACTACTGACCTAATTTCAATAAAAAAAAATTCATATCGAGACACAAGAATTTTCTTTTATCGTGCACTTGTAATGAACAATATTTGTAACATAACCAAAGTTGGTAACAATTTAATCCAGGAATAGGGTGATTCAGATATTTTGTTATTTGTCCTTAAGAAGTGGAATTAGAAATACTGTTGTGAAATAATTACTTTATGGTCATGCATTTTATGGTATCGGACTGCTCATTTCTTTAGGTAGTCGTTGATTGTTTGAAAATGAAATATATTTCTTAAGCGGGTCTGAGACCTTGCACAGTCAACTATATATACATACCTATGTCTTATACATAATATATAGAAGCTTCCTATGTCATATATTTTTTCTACCCTTTATTCTCTTACACAGACTGCCATGCATAGCTATTTGGTGTTATTTATATTAAACTATAGTACAATATACATATATGTACAAGTATAGTCACTTTCTATTACAGTTCATCGTTTTAAGTTTCAGTAAGTTTGTACAATCTGATTTTCTCACTGTTTGTACAACCCATATGTTAAATCTGTAACAACAATATCTGTAGCATAAATTTAAACATGCTTACTTCCATAATTATCTTTATCCAATAAGTACAATGAAACTATAAGGATTATTCTATTTATTATTTCACTCCAACAATATAAATCTATAGAACAATCTGCCTAGAGTTAAAGGGATGACTGATAGAGATATGACAGTTTATATACATATAAAATTAATTCCCAGATTTATTTTCAAGTTATTTTAGTAGTTATGCAGTCTGTAATTCACTATAAAACTGAATATCTAGTTGTATAGGAATCACATAACTAGTAGGAAATTATAGTACAATAGTTGAAATGAACTTATAATTAGCACATATATCTCTTCTAATCCATCCATGTTTAAAATTCATTCCCAGCCAAAATATACATAAGGTTATACCCAAAGTCTACAGTTAAAACTGTAGAGATTTATCCTAGAGTTTATCCCATTCCAATAGTAATCTAATCCACAGAACTTATTCTTCTAGAATTTAACCAGATGTACTCTTTCAGCTAGTATATCAAATGAAAATAGCATTCACTCAACAGTCTAATTGACGGAGATAATCCATTTAGAATTATTTTAGAGGCATTCTGTAAGTTCTTAAGTCTAACAACATTCTATCCGATTTTCGCCCATAGTAATACTTCTATCTAGAATTAAACAGATGCATTCTATCAGTTATTAAACCATATAACATTCAACCAGAGAAGAATAGTAGGTTGACATATATGAACTGTTTTCAAATAGCAAATGGAACAACCATGTTCATACCAACCTTAGAACAAAACAAGCAAATCACTTGTCTCGTTCTCCCACTAGCCTGACCATGAATCCATGAGGGAGAACTCAGAACTTCTCCTCAACAATAGTCCTTCAGTTTCAACAAATTCTCCTTGCCTCACACTTAGAAATCATTTTTCATAACAACAAGAGATAATTCCTTTCCCTAGCATACCTGGTAGCGTCTTGCCTCCTCCCATATGCTATATATGCCAAAGCATTTTGTGCCTAGGTATTTTCCCCCCTTTGGGAATTTTCGCAGCTTTCTAAATACCTAATTTCCAGGGGCTTCCAATGGACAAATTCTTGATTTTCCACTTGTAATAATCATCCCTGAGGTAGTTCCAACATATTCCCCACTCATGGAGTCATGGTCAACTGATTTTAACCTGGTTGTTCCATTTGTCCATCAACAATAAATATAAAATGTTTTGTTTCATACAAGTTTCATAGTCAAGTAGTTAGTTGGGTCAAATCAGATCTCTGCCCAACATTCATAATCATTAATTACAATTAACTAAATTCAAAATTTGGAATTTCCATAAATGGAAAAAAAATTCCAATTTCAAATTTAGCAAAAATGGAAATAATTTCCTAAGAAAATTTCAGACTTAAAAATAATTTATTTTTTGGGATGTTACATAAGTTCTCTCTGTTATGGTATCATTTAAATGTATATGAATGTATTTCCACTGTATATTTAATTATCATTTAATTGAATATTTAGACTATGCATGCTTGTTGACTACTGCTGTGCATGTCGTTAAAGTATTTTATTTTATGCATTGTTAAATTTTAAAAAGGTATCGATAAGAGAAAGAATTCCAAGGGCATGCTTGAATGTAACATACCCCAACCTATGGGTGGATGGGTATGTTACATTTTGGTATCAGAGCTTTTGTTTGAAACACCGAGCCGATATGGGTCGAGTTTGTTGGTGGTCAGAGTCTTGTGGGTAAAAATCGAACTCTGACCGTCGAGTTGAAAATATCAGGAGGAATGGTGTTGTAGAATCTACACAGAAGTTAGATCACTAGAGACCCATTGTAAGGGGTTTGAAGGATCGTGACCATCCCCTTCGAATTCAGGATCTATCGCCACTGTAGGATTAGGAGAGATATAGGTTCATTGGATCGAAGGACAAGTGAACAGGGGTCGTCTGATAAAAAGGAAGAAAAGGTTAAGGTCACCACCATTAGATCCCATTGCAGAGAGAGATCAATGGACAACCAACATTGTGGGGAACCAATTTGCATGGGAGATAATTCCTCAAGGAGGTCCCATAATCCAAACCATGATTTCACCTAGGGGTTACGTGTCAGCATCAGGATAATTGTGGGGTGAAAAGCGGGTTACTCTAAACCGTCGATGCATGCCCCCACAAATTGAAAGGTAGTAAGTGATGTGACATATTAGGGATCGATCATAGAAAATCTATATAGCAGAAGTAGTTTGGGGCTGCCCATTATCAAGGAGAGATAGGTGGCATGAGATCCACGACTGTGGAAGTTTGTGGACATGGAGGAGGTGAAATAACTGAAGTAGATCCTAACCATTGATCACCAAGAGGTACATGTCAGCAGATCAATAACTCTAGAGAAATATGTTCGAGAGGTTTTCAGTTGAGATTTTAAACTCACGAAACCTAGAGAGATGGAGAGCCAAAGTAAATCTCGATCATCCGATCATCTGAAATAGATCTCAGTCGCCAGATCATATGTAGTAAATCTCAAGCATCATATCGTTCGAGGTGAATCTGGGTCGTCTGATCCAAAAGAGATGTGGCATAAATCTGTGGATTTCGGGTGAAGCCCTGAAGTAAGCCTCAACTGTTTGTTTCAAGAGAACCTGTGGCATAATACCGTGTACTTCAAGGAGGTTTTAAGTTTGATATTTTTGAAACCCAAAGACCTGAAAGGATCTCAGTCATTGATCTACCGAGAGCCATTGATATGCCAAAAATTTGAGATTTACGAAGTTCAAAGACCCGAAGTAAGCCTCAACTGTCAGATTAAGGAGGACACGTGGTGTAGATCCATGGACTTTGGGTGAAGACCTAAAGTGAATCTTAGTCATCCGATCTAGGAGGACACATGGAGATAGATTGGCCAGTTCAGGAATTCAGAGTTCGGGAGAATTGGAAGTTTGCTAGTATGGAAAATCCTAAAGTCCCGAAGCCTAAAGAGTCGAAGTGATGGGGAACGATGATGTCACCTAGAGGTGATGTGGATCTTGGAATTCCCGAAGTGACGTGGCTTGCGTACGTCACCTAGGATGACGTGGACACATGGGATGTGTTCCACGTGTCAGTAAGTTTTGGCCATTTGGAGTATTGAAAATTCAGTTGGAACGTGACACATGGCACACACCTGATTGGTTCACGGGTCCTCTTCTAGTATTTCACCACGTGGTGACAGATCATGCAGTCTAGATATTCAGCACTCTAGTGGGGAAATATGTGACTGGTTGCATTGGTTAAAAAAATATTGAAGGCCCGAAGGCTAGAGTACATATCGACCTTTGATTCCAGAAGATAGACGTTGAAGGATCATTGACTTTAGGTGAAAGCACTCTGGGAGAAAGTGCAAGAGGAAAGTTTTGAAACTTCTAAATCCTGAAGAGCCGAAGCAACTCACAACCATTGATCTGTGGGAGGACACCCATCGAAAGATCATGAGCTTCGAGTAAAAGCGTTATGGGAGGAGGCAAGTGAGGAAAGTTGTGACTCCTGAAGCACGGAGTCCCGAAGTGGATCTCGATCATTTATCATGAAAGAGGACAAAGATCATTGATCTGGTTCTGGATGGAAGTTCTGAAGTCCCAAATATCTAGACAAGAACTTTTTTAGCTAAGAACAGAGTCATGGCCATGGTCATATGCAGATTGAGAGCTGAGGGAAGGTGGGATAAGGGTCGAGTTAGTGGTATTCAAGACAGAAAAAAGATAAGGAAGGATTTAGCCACAATTTCTAGTCATGGTCACCTGGGAAGGTGGTTTGAAGGAAGTATCTATGCAGGATAAAATTTTGTTTCAGCCAAGGATAACAGGACACTGTTATTTTCAAAGAATGGGGATATGATCTCCATGAGAAAATAAAAAAGAGACCTATAGCATCTTTTGGAAATTTTGTTTATCATATGCTTAGTTCTAATAAAATGGTTGCTTGCACATTTTTTAGAATTAAGGGGCTTAAACACATCTACTCAAGATGCGTATTGAGGAAATGGAAAAAGGCGAGGGATCCTCCAATCATGATAAGGAAGTTCAAGGCCTAAATACTAGAGTTGGTAATGTAGAGACAAATTCCAATGGACGCAATGGAAAATAAGAGTAGGAAACATTAATAGAAATGGTAAGAAGACTGAAGATGGAAGTGCAGAGCTACAAAGTAGAAAACGAGAGATTGATGAGAGAGAAAAGTTAGATAAATGCTCAAGTGTTGAAGATCTTAAATCAGTTGCAGAGACAAAAGAAGAAGGGATCAAACTCAAGACAAGAGGAATAAGGAAGGTGCCATGAAGGAATGGATGATCGTGGAAGAGCTAGTTATTCTAGAAGTGCTAGAAGAGCTCATGGACGCCACTCACCTCCTTACTCAAAAGGAAAGTTTTATGCATAGGAAGATCCCACAAGTAGTCCAGATTTGTCTCCTGTTAGACAACAAAGAATGAAACAAGAGGTAGATAGTTTTCAAGGAGATCCGAGGAAGCTTAAGACACCTTCCTTCGATGGTGAAAGAGAAATGGAAGATGATGTCGAAACATGGTTTCTTGGACTCCAGAGATATTTTCAGTTGCATAACTATTCATCAAATCTGGAAACCATGATTGCCACCTACCATTTACAGAGGAAATATGCAATGTGGTGGGACCAAATGAAGAAAGTAGAACATGTTAATGAAAGTAGGATCACTTGGAAGTAGTTCCATAAGTACTTCCAGAAGGAGTACCTCTCAGATTATTTCTATGAGAAGAAAATGAAGGAATTATCTGAACTTGGGTTGGGAAGCATGACTATGGAAGAGTAGGAGAAGAAGTTCTTGGGATTGTTAAAGTATGTTAGGTTCATTGGTGATGAGAAAGTGAAAATACAAATATTTATAAGTAGACTATCAGCCTTTTATAAGGAAAAGATCAAGTATGATGAGCCCAAGACCTTTACTGAAGCCATCAGGAAGTCTAAATACATGTATGAGCAAGGCCAGGGAAGAGAATTTATGCATAAATCTTGGAAGGACAAGAAGAATGAGAAGTTCGATCAGAGGAGGAAAGGATTCAAACCTTCCTTCAACAGGAATGAGCCTAATATAAATCGTCAAGATTAGTATGCTAAGAGGGATTTCAAGAAAGAAGATTCATTGGGAAAAAGGGGAAGACCAACAATCCAATGTTGGGGATGCAAGGAAGATCACCTGTACAAGGATTGCCCACCCAGAAAGGACATAGTGAAGACTGTGCACAAAATCCAAGAGGCTACAATAGTCGAAGATATGGGAAGAATCTATGTAGCTTTAGATGATCAACAAGAAGAGTACCAGTCCAATATGATCGAGGTGGAAGGTAAGATCATAAATCAGCCTGTTGTTATTTTGATTGATTCAAGAGAAATTCATTGTTACTATTGTTCCAAAGTTTATACTTAAGGCTTGAAAGTATAAAGTCTAGGCATCCGAAAATAAGAGGGTCTATGATATAAAGAAAGGAAGGACAACTCTTAAGGGAAAAGGAGCTATGGATGATTTTTGAGTTGTCTTTGTCTAGCTTCCAATTATTCCTAGATACTAATTTCCTGCTCAATGGATGCCCATGAACGTTCAAGTTCAACCTGGGTGGTATCAGTTTTTAAGATGGTGTTAAAAAGAGTTAAAGTGATACTCGTCTCGTCTGTAAGACTAAGTTCGATATTGAGATGTCTCGTAATAGGTACAGTCATGGAGCGAAAAGAGTTTTAAAGACTTGTTGTTTTTTAGGTTGTTTCTATTTAGATTATGTAAGAAAAAATCCCAAAATTTTGAATTAATAGTATAACAAAATCAAAGGCCATTTCTCGTATCTAAGTTAAACTGAAAACCGTGCATGAAATGAAAGAAAACATAAAGTTGTGGAACAAGGTGAGGCATCAACCAAGGAAGAATCTCAATTTGTGACAGAAGAAGAAAATAGGCAAGAGAAACTTTAATGAAGCATAAGAAATAGAAATCTAAGTAATTCACAGGTCTTGTACTTGTTGATAGCTGATACAGAGGAAAATATGTAAACGATTAGATGACTAAAATAATCAATCACCACAGTAGAGGCTGTACTAAATTGAGGCTAAGCATTCATCAAATATATATAATAAATGATGATCAATATGAAATAATAGAGGAACACATAACTCAAACTTGACGAGATCTGGAGTCTTTGATTTGCATTTGTATTAATTCTGGAAAATGAAAAATTTCTCTGCTACAATCATCCAAGGAAAAATCCCTTGATGTCTGTTTCAAAATTGTATTTATACCAAGAAAATCATCAACCCTAGATGGTTGGTATTATCCTAACCTCCTCAGTGATACTATGACATAATACAAATGTGAACCGTTTGTTTAGTTACTTTTTACTTTTCTAACAGTTGGAAACAAATGAGCATACATGTGTTACTTCATCATTTCTTTGAAGCACTTACTTCACTTGGTCCATAACACTCAACGCGCCTGTCTAGAAACTGCACCAAAATCTTGGAAGGTTCTATCATATCCTTTGCTTCAAACAAATACAACTTCCTCTGAATTTGGGGCAACCTATCTTCAATCTTTCCCTTTTCAAACTTTGTTGACTGTAACTGTAGATTCAACTTTATTAGCCACCTATCTATTTGGGTGATGTCAAGTTGTTTCAATTGTGAAATCATGAGCTTAGCTTCATTCCAAATCTCCTTGATATGTTGTTGATTCCTTACAACATTAATCTATCCTAATAGCCTAGGACAATAACCTTTACCGATGCCCAGTGTTTTTGTATCTAGCTGATCAAACACTTCTTCACATTCTTTTTTAACTTCTCTTTCCATTTTCCTTATTTTGAAAATATTGGTCTCCGATGTTTTTAATATTATGTCTCCCCTGATATGTTCTTCTACAATCAGCTTTGGGATTTCTGGTACTTCCTCTCTAGCCGAAAACGATACTACCTTTTGAAAATCACCGCGAGCTATTGTAGCCTCTTTTTCCTTGAAAGCAATGTTATCTAGTGAGTGGATTATTTCCAGAAAGTAGTTTTGAATGATTTCTATTTTAGAAATTATGTTTTGTTGTTCTACTTGTAGTTTCTCATGTACCTCTAGTGCTTGGGCTCAAAATGCTATTATATTCACAACTTGTCCTTTAATGGACTTCAACTCAGCCTATAGTTGTCTCATAAATTGTTCTTGCCGAATAACCTGTACTTGACTCACTTACATCTTCTTGTTCGCTTCATCTAAACTAGACTTCGACAATTGCATTTCCTATTTTTCCATAGTTTGGGTGTGTTCAAATCTTTGATTTAACTCCTCTCGAATATTATTTTCTGAATGCCTTGTTTGGTCCTCCAATTGAGCTATCATTTTATTTTTCTTCTTCAGCCTTATTTTCAAAGAGTCAACTGAGAATAAATTGGTCATTGCCAAAGCTCCCATAGAACCTGCTACTTCTGTGTTGAAATATTCCTCTTCTAGGTTCTGCCCATCTACGAGCACTCTGTGTTTCTTTAACATTGCATCTCCTTTCAAATGAATTTCTTGTTTCACTATTGCTTTCCTATTCTTACTGAAAAAGTAATCAGAGGAAGGTATCTCTTCTCTAGAGATGGGACTAAGGTCACTTACATATATGACTTCTAGATGAGGAGTCCCAAACGTTGATTGTAAAGGAGTCAATGATGTAATAGGGCTACCCAACTCCGTAGATTTATTTTCTCCTTCTATTTTAGGGATATCAATAGGAATATTTGATGATAAAGGAAGAATCGTTTGACTCGACTTCGAAGGAGTCTCGGATTTGGAACTCGTTTCAGACCCTAAATTCTTTGATTGTGAAGCTTTTGATTTTTGTGAAAACACTTTAGTCTTCTCTGGATTTTCTTCTATAGTCCCTTTATCATGAGCCTCTGATCCGAAACCTGGGGGAGTACCTTCCTGATATGGAGGAAGAGTTATTGATTCTCCCTGCAGTATCTTCAGAAAAAAACTTCGCCTATGCTTCTGGAAAGTCAGAAAGTTGGTCTGTAGGTCGGGTGATAATGTATGAACTCTGTCTAATATTTCCTCATAGGTTCTGGCTCCCTTGATGTCTTCGCAGGAAGAAGCTTCATGTTCATACATTTTCATACTGCAATGAGCAAGATAATTTCCTACAATCTGATAAGGGTCATGTTTTCTGAGTTGAAGATCTACCAATTTGATGTCTTCCAGTGCTGCAGCTCCAACCTTGGAATGAACAAGGTTAAGTAGTGAACACTTCCCAATATGTACAAGAAAAAGTGGCCATAACTTCTTCTGAGCTGCTTTCAATTCTATGTTGATGCCACCTGTTATTATTTGGTAGGCCACCTCCCTACACACTATTCTATCAGGAAGGAATTTTGAAAGTGCATGAGGACGAATCAAGCTCCTGAAAACCATGACATAGGAGAAACCCTCTTCAATAAACCAATCTGCAATCGCCTTAAGGTTTCCCATGATTTATTCTAAAATACGAGGGGGTACATAACCATACAATATTTGGTGCAAAGTTATCACTACGTAGTGAGAGATTTCGTAAAAGAAATCTTTAAGTTTCTCCTCCCATAGTTTAGAGTGATAAACATGAATGGGCTCCACATAGGCTGGGTTCTAGTTCCAATTCATCAAGGGGGAAGGAATCATGTAATAGATAGAATCCATAATATATGCAGACATGTAAAAATATGCAGGTCGGCCTTTCGATTTTGTCATTTGGTACTCTGCAATCTCCTTACTTAGATTATCTGATAAAATTTTACCCTAGTTGAAACTATAACCCTCAACTAATTCATGTATAAGTGGCACCCATTCTGCTTGGAAATGGGTAGGGGTTTTCTTCCCAAAAAGTCTACATAGAATCAAAGCTATATAAACCATTTATTCATTTAATAGAGCTGTGGCATAACTACCATGAGTATCATCTCTAAATCACGTTGGAATTCCCCACCATTCTTTGATTATACCTGGATATGTTTGATCGAATTCTGTACACTCCTTTATTTGAATTTCTGCTACGAATTCGGCATTATAAATGTATTTAGAAGTAGGGGGAAGTTTATACATTACTTGGATGTGATTGGGTCTGAATGATACGATGATGACCTCTTGGCTCTTTAGAATGCTCCTTGTCTGAATGTCGGTTTTCTCTAAAGACTATCATTGTATGGCATGATTTTCGTCCGTGTGGATATTTTGTGAAGCTCAAACTTTGCTATGTCTCTGAGTTTATTTCTAGTCCTTTCATTTCTGAAATCATCGGGACAATTTCTGATCTCATAGTCTAAGGTTTCAAAAATTTGCCTCCAGGATTTGACTGAATCAATAACATGTGGCGTAGTTTCAGATATAACATCTCCATCCGGATTCGAGCTTTCACCTTCCTCCTCACTCTTCTTAGGCGCTTTTCTGGGTGCCATGATGTTTGTGCTAAAATGAAAACCTATTGCAGAGAAGAAATGTGTGATTTATTCTAAGTGTAACTCGCTCCTAGTCTGAAAGTAAGAATGAAATTCAAAATAACAAACCTTTATTTCCATTTATCCTACATTAAATTCAGCGTACTGATACATGCGAAAAAAATTAAATGCTTTAATGGGGATGGTATGCCTGGAGATACGCACCTTATGTAAAACAATATCTCCATTAATCTGTTATAGATACTGCCACATATTGGCGATTCAAAACTTGGATTTTTAAAGGAATGTCATCTAAAACTCCTGAATAGCGAAATGTGAAAAGTTATTTAATACCCTTAATGCTCATTTTAAAATTAAGTTAATTACATTTAAGAACTTAATTCTTTCGAGATTTCTTGTTTCATAGTTTCGAACATCGTGTCCTCAATAGGTATGACACAAGTAAATCCTAAATTTTGAAACCACGATGGGATTTATTTAGGTGCTAACCATTTTTTTTAACCCTTTAATTAATTGTGATCAAGGGTTAGTCTTTACTTTTCATGTATTGGAGTATCAGGACTACGACGACTCTTTAATGTAAGAAATCCCAAATCACGAAATCGTGATGGGATCTATTATCATTAAAACTTCTTACTTCTTAATAAACATAACATTAGTTTTTCACAATTTTACAATTTCAGGAATCAGGGTTTAAGGAGACTCAAGGTGAACTCTTTGATTTCCCAAATTGCGACTGATTAGTGATCTGTTAGGTATGTTTTAAACCTTAATTAATCATGATTAAAAGGCATTTCGTGAAAAGCACGTCAGGACATTTGGAATGTTTCTTGAGTTGAGATGGCCAAAAAAGAACATGTGAAAGGCTTAGAAAGCCTTTAACGTTTTTAATTATTACTTTAAAATCTGTTCAATTCCTTTTAAACAATCACTTTTTCGAGACTTCGGTACCGGGACTTTGGAGTTGTCATTAAAAAACATACGTTGTGAATAGCCAAACCCCGAAAACCGAAAATCCCGAAAGACCTTTTGACTCTTTTTTAGAACCAAGGGTGGCTCTATAACCAGAGAAAAATGAAGATTTGGATTTAGAGAAGAAAAATAAACTTTGTTTCAACATAGGCTCCATCTAGAGATCTCGTCTCCCTACTAGACGCGAAGAGAAATAGACCACATGCCTTTATTGGACAAATGGATATATTATTTTGTTTCAAAAAATTGTTTAGGAAGAAGATGCTTAGGAAAAAGGGGGGTTTCATCTTTATCTCTAAAAAATTTCGAAACCCAATCGCTCTCTAATCTCAAATTTAGGCCATTTGACTTCCTCTTTCCTGATACTGATTTCTGGTATGCCTAAGATAATCCAAAAAACCTTAGGAATTTTAATAGGTTCTATTGATTTTGCTTTCCTCAAGGTGAAGTAATTTTAAATTTTTTAATCAGGGAGTCCTACACAAAATTGGGATGCAAATTGGGTTTCAGAGAAAACTAATTTACTAGAGTATAATATAATTCATGTCTAACAACCTTACAGATATATTAGACATTGCTTCACTACCAGCAAGCTTGTTCAGTACCTCGGTGAAGTTATGTAATTCCCTTTATTGAATTTCCTTTCACCACTTCAAATTGCATTTTTTCATTTAAATGTTGAGATGAGGGCAATCATTTTATGAATTTCCTTTCATCATCTCTTTTTGGACTAGATAGGGGCAATCAATTTTTGAATTTCCTTTCACCATCCATATTATACTTTCTTTGACATGAAGTGGGGGAAATAAATTAGTATAAAGTATACCAGGGGTGATATCTGTGTATAATTTTGCAACAAAGGTCTATCAACTCACTTTGATTACTCTGGATCAGTTTCTTTTTGGCCTTCAAAACATCTTAGTCTACAGAAAAAATTATGGGGGAATTTTATTTCCAGGGACCTTCTTTTGAGCAAGACTAAATTTTTTTAGAACCTCTTAAAAGAACCAAGGGAGTTAGGATTAGCCTATACATATCTTTGTTTAGTAAGAGTTTGAGGAGTCATGAGGACTTTCCTTTCCTTTAAAGATTCGTTCGTTGGCCTTCATAGCTAAAGTGTAACCTCTCCTTCCTCTGTGGAAATCATGGGAAGGTGTCAAAGGTCAAGGGGAAAATACCACAGATTGAAAAAGGATGACAGAGAAGGCTTTATATTTCATAAACATAGTTGTGGCAATGCAATCCTGACTCTTCGAACCATTTTTGAAGTCACTTTAATTCTCCTATTTATTTTAATTATTTTTATCTTATCCAGTGGAATCCTTTATGATCCATAGATAATTTCATTTATTTGATGATACCTCAAGAGGAAATGTCCATACTCCTGAGACTGTTGTTGCACCTAGGTGATATTCATTTGAAATCTAGACATTTCGGAAATTCGTACCTTTGCCTTACCACTTCGTTCTCATCTTAGTAAATTATTTTTTTTTATCATCTGTTTCGAGCGCATCGATACATGAACATCCATTTTATTCTTTTTGATGTTTGGGATATAGACCAGAATCCTACAAGAAGACAACATGAAAAGTGTCAGGGTTTTAAGACTTATATAATTCAATGTGTCGAATATTTTGTATCTCTATTTCTAGGAGATCACTAACCTGATTTATTTGCGGTGAAAGTAAAACTGACTAAAAAAAAAAAAACACAAACCGGTATATACAGTGTAATTTTGGAATTTGTTTATTGCATATAGTGCTTCAAATAATGCCCATTGATAGGAGCATTGAGGATTTTACCATCCAAATTTTCTATAAGAAATGAGTTCTTCCCTTCATAAGCCATGATTTTGAATGGTCCATACCAGATATGATCAAATTTTCCATGTTTTGCCGAGTCTTCCCTCCTAGCATCCCATTTCAAAACCAAATCACCAGGGAGGAATTCCCTATCCTTAGCCTTATGATCAAACAGTTCTTTCATGTTGTCTTGATATTTCTGTAGCCTTTTGTCCAACTCAACCCTATTCTGCTGAACTTCAATTAGTTGATTTATTCTTCTTGTGACATGGTTTGGTTCTTCTTTTTCATCTTGCCAAAGTTTCATCACAGGTAAAGACAGGTTTATGGGTAATACCACGTCAGTCCCATATACCATTTGAAATGGAGAAGTTCCAATTGATTTCTTGGTGCCTATTCGATTTGTCCACAAGGTGTATTTCAAATGCACATGCCAGTATTTTTTATTTTCGTTCAACACGTTATTAATTATGGTAATTAATATTTTATTTGATGATTCAACAAGCCCATTGCCTTGGGGGTAGTATGCCATGGAGTGACCCAATATAATATTGTACTTTTGGAAAAATATGACCATTTCCATATATTTGAATGCCTGGGCATTCTCTGTAACTATATTTCAGGGACATCCAAATCTGGATAATACATTTTCTTCCAAGAAGTCTATCACCATTGAATCTATGTCTTTTCTAGTCGGAATAGATTCTACCCATTTGGTGAAATAATATGTAGCAGTCAGGATCCATTTGTGTTATGCATTGGAATGTGGATTAATTTCACCTATAAAATCCAAACCCCATTGTTGGAAATGAGCTTCCATTTTAACTAGGACCAGAGGTAGTGTTGGGATTTTCTACTTGCTTGCAAATAATTGACGTGAATTATGATCTATGACTTTGGCATTTACATCTGTGAATAATTTAGGCCAATAATATCCCTCTCTTAGGATTTTATAAGTCGTTTCTCTCCACACATGATGTCCTCTACACACTCCATTGTGGAACTCATTTACGACCTTTTCGGTCTCCGATTCTACTAGATAGACCAGTAGAAATCCTAGAGGGTCTTTCCAATACAAATGGCTCTCTGAAATACAGTACTTCACTGCATGCAATTTCAACATTATAGCCTTAGATGGAGTCATATCACTTGGGCATTTCAAGGTCAAAAGATAAGATACTATATATTTGTACCACACTGAAGTTGTAAACTTTTCTTCTATACTGGTTGTAGCTATTCGGTCGTCGATTTTGTCCATATCCGTACATCCTTCATACTCCTGCAGATTATTTATACCAAGTTCTCTGAAATTTGACTCGACTAGTAGCTTAGATAAACCTTTTCCTTTTACGAGATTGGTCTATTTAACCTCTAAATAAAATTCTTGAATCTTAGCAAGCCATTGACCCCTCTTCCCATCGCTATCAGGTTGAACCAATATGTCTTTAACGGAACTGGTGGGTACATATGAAATTATCTTAGAGTGTAATACATAGGTTCTGAAATCCTTTAGTTCCTTGACCATAGCGTATGCCTATTTTTCCATTATGTCATATTTCAATTCTGTGTCTCTGAGGCTTTTACTGAAGAATGTTATTGGTTGCTTGAAACCTTTATCATTCTTTTGGAGGAGTACTTCTGCAATTGTGTGTTCGGATGCAAACGAGAAGATAAAAAAATCCTTGAGATAATTAGGACTCACCAGTACAGGTGCTTCACCTATAATATTCTTGATGCATGCAAATGATGCTTTAGCTTCAGCTGTCCATTTAATTCATTTTTCTTCTTAAGCATATCTTTGATCAATTTCAATATTTCAGTGAAGTTCGGGATAAATCTTCTCAAAAAAATTAATTTTCCTAAAAACGAATGAATTTATTTTACATTTCTAGGAGTATTTATAGTGTCTATGGCTTCGAACATTTTAGGATCAATTTTAATTCCGTCCTGAGACATAATATGGACCAAGAGTTTACCTTCTTGCATTGTAAAGTGAGACTTCTTGGGATTTAGAGACAAACCAAATTTATGACATTTCTCAAACGTTTTCTTGAGATATATCAGATGATCTTCATCCGATTTAGAAAAAATGGTCAGATCATCAAGATAAATAACCATTAATTTATCTCTTTCATTTTAGAAGGCGATATCCATAGCACGCTGGAAGGTAGCACCTGCATTCATTAAAGTAAATGGAATTTTGTCATACATAAATGTACCCCAAGGGGTGGAGAAGGTTGTTTTTTCTTTATCATCTTCGTTGACAACAATCTGATTGTAACCGGAAAAACCGTTGATCATGGACATCCTATTTTCTCTGACTATTTTTTCTAAGACATGGTCCATTTTGGGTAGTGGATAATTGTCTTTAAGATATGATTTATGTAATTTTCTAAAATCTACACATAGTCTGATTTCTCCGCTCTTCTTCCTGACTGGGACCAGGTTGGCTACCCACTTAGAGTACCTGAGTGGTACAATTATTTTGGCATCTAGGAGTTTTTTTACTTCCTTTTCGACCACGGGAAATAATATAGGATTGATTTTCCTGAGATTCTGTCTAAAAGGTTTAACACTAGGCTTTAAAGGGATCTTGTGTTCGATCACAATGGTGTCATAGGTTCTCAACTCATCATAGGACCATGCAAAAACATATTTATATCGCCTGAGCAAGTCTGTATACTTACCTTTCATCTCATGAGGAATATACTTTGATATTTTTACCATTATAGGTTCTTCTTTAGTGCCTATATCACAATCTTCGACTTCCTCTGGTTGAGGCTACAATGTATATTTCAATGGCATATCATTATGGTCAAATAATATTTCTAGGGGAATTAGACCTTTAGGTATTTGATTATTTTTTAGTACTAACATGCGATGATTTGTGATCTTATCTTGGAACTCTTGAGGATATTCTCCTTCTTGCATAATCCAAGTATGATCATTCTGGTTTTCTTGGTCGATGTGCATTTCAGCAAAGTCTTCCACCATTTCAAGGAATTTTCTGATCTATTCATCATCTTTGAACACCTTCCAGTGTTGTATATTTTTTGGTATGGAGGGTCTATCCCTTATTTATATGTGATAATTAAGTTTTAAAGTTGTAGGAGGTGCAAAAGTTGAGGCTGCTTTGGCTAACGAATCAACTTGCAGATTTTCTGTACGGGGAATGAAATGAACATTAATCGACGAGAAAAAAATTTCCATTAAATCCCAGGCACAGTTTATATAAGATATCAATCTTGGTTTCTTGGCCTAATACTACCAATTTACTTATTTCACAATTAATTCCGCATCTTCGTAGACTTCCAAGTTTTTATGTTTAATTTTCTGGCGGCCTCTAATCCCAAAACTAGGGCTTTGTATTCTCATACATTATTTGTGTAGTCTATGTCCCACTATAGTCTGTAAGATAAAGGAATGATAAACTCATATCTAGGTGCTACAAAGAGTACTCATGTTCCTACTCCTTCACATGACGAAGCACCATAGAAATACATTTTCCAGATTCCAATACTATATACACTTTCTTCTACCTTTTCTATTTTATTTTTTTCTATGACATCTTCAGCACATTCATCTATATCATCATCAATTGATAAAATACAATTTCGAAGATCTTGATCAGTGACATAAATAGGGTAATTTCTAGGATTATGTGGATCACTTATCGTGTATGCCAGCCGTGTTTCCCAGTACAATCGGGTGAACTGTCCTCCGAAAAATAGGAATTGTGGCATATGTCATGTCCACCTGAAGGGATCTTCCAAGATTAGCACCCCAATACCTGGATAATAGCATACCATACTTTGGAGGTATATCATCAATAACCACATCCATCAAAACACTTTTTACTGGGATCTCTGCACTATTTACTACCAAGTCTTTGATCATGCCCACACATTTAACCTTCCTCAAATCAAACGAATACAAGTCTCCATATGGCCTAGTAATTTCAAGGCCAGGTATATCCATAATAGCCTTGGGAATCATGTTATGCAAGGCTCTAGAATCCAGCATACAATTATGTAGCAGATGATCGTGCACATTTAGTGTAATGTAGAAGGGAGAAATGGTATCTCTGACCCCTTCAAAATTCAAACCAAAAATTATATTAATCTTATCATCTTCCAAATTTATAACATCATATTGACTTCCCATATCTAGAAAAATTATCATTTTGGTGATTTTCTTTTGGTAAACGGGATTTTGGTGATTTTTTAAAGGAGTCTGAACCTTTTTCTCTTCATTTTTAAATTTTCCTTTTTTTATTTGGGGATTGGGGTTCCTCCTGATTTCTCTCCTAACAAACTGATCTTCTTTAGATTGATCTAGTTCCATATTTGAAATTTTATTTGACAGTTCTTTAATTATACTTGCCACATCATCCATATTGTCATCTATAGATCTCCTAGATCCAGAGCATCCGTCTTGTTCCCTAAATCATTTAATCTCTTTGTTTCCCATTTCTATTTTTGTTTTTAATTTTCCAAAATCCATCATATTTCACTCGATTTCCATGGCATCGTATTGCATTCAGGTAAGATCGACTTCTCTCCTTTCTCTTAATAATAGTGCAAAATCAGGTTCGAAATCTCCTGAAAAAGTTACCTTTGCTGCAGGGTGGGAAGGTTTAACTTTGATTGGGATCTTGTTATATAATTTATTAAACCTTTGGATGAATTCAATAACAATTTCTGAATTTTTCTTCCATAAAGCCCCAAACTCAATTAAATAATATAAGTGATCTTTCCTTTCACCCCATTATCTGAGAAAAGAGTTTTCTAACATGTCGTAGGATAATATTGAACCTGCGAGAAAGCTTCCAAACCAGGTTCTCACCTGTCCTTCGAAAGTTTGAACAAACAACCATGAATATACGTCTTCATGCTCGAGATCAAGAATATATGTGAATTGATTGAAGAAATTTATATGTTCAACTGTGGTTAAGTCTCCCTCCCCTGTAAACTTAGGTAGGTTTTTCATGTAGTTTTCAGGTAAATCATGAAGAGGTACTGGGAGGACCAAAGGAGCGTATCTGGCAGCTACTTTAGAAAAAATCCTAGGGGGTGGGGGTGGGGGTGTACCTTGACCGCCCCCTCCTCCTCCTCCAGTAGCTGCCATAGATATTCTAGGAGAGGAAACTGGCACATTATAAAGAGGGTTTTCAAATATGTATATCGATCCTTTAGTTTCTTCAGGATGAAGAAAAAACGATTATGAGAACCGCTTATCAGGAGACGAAAAAACTGAAAAAGCGGGAAATGAGACACGGGGACTCGGTTCCTCTGACTTGCAATATATATAAACAGGAGAACCTACAAGAGTTGAGTCCAAGTGTATGGTATACTCTTCTAGACTTTGTGAGGTTGGGAAATTTATTTCGAGTGTTGATGGGATATCAGTTGAAACATACTTTACTATAGATATCTCACCTTCTCTTACACCAAAGGTAGTCAGGTGATCTTCAGTCTTAGTTTCAGGTAGAACTAATTTAGGGTTTATGGTTTCGAGTGGAATATTATCCCTATACTATGTGGATTTAGGTTGGTAAACCACAGTAGCTTTCTTAAGGAATCCTCTTGGTTTCAATAATTTTTCAATGTCGGAAACAGGCGAGGTCTGCTTATCATATGGGTTTTATCTGTTGTTCCTTCGATCGGATGCCAACTTATTTAAAATTGTGGAGTTGCCAAGTGAATAATAAAACTTATCCTTTATAATGTGTTAAGTATTTGTTCACTATCAAAGAAGGAAACTTGCAAATGTCGTTCTCCTAGGGAAAACTATTTTGTCTCTCTGTCCCCGACAATGGTACCAAAAAGATGGTGTTCTAGAGTTTATACTTAATGCTTGAAAGTATAAAGTATAGGAATCCAAAAATAAGAGGGTCTATGATATAAAGAAAGGAAGGAAAACTCTTAAGGGAAAAGGATCTATGTCTGATTTCTGAGTTGTCTTTGTCTAGCTTCCAATTGTTCTTGGACACTAATGTCCTTCTCAATGGTTTCCCATGAACGTTCAAGTTCAACCTAGGTGGTAGCAGTTTTTAATATGGTGTTAAAAAGAGTTAAAGCGATATTGTTCTAGTATGTAAGACTGGGTTCGATATTGGGTTTTCTTGTAATAGGTACAATCATGGAGGGAAAAGAGTTTTAAAGACTTGTTGTTTTTTAGGTTGTTGTTTCTATTTAGATTATGCAAGAAAAATTCCCAAAATTTTGAATTAATAATATAACAAAATCAAAGGCCATTTCCCATATATGATTTAAACTGAAAACCATGCATGAAATGAAAGAAAGCATAAATTTGTGGAACAAGGTGAGGCATCAACCAAGGAAGAATCTCACTTTGTGACAAAAGAAGAAAATAGACAAGAGAAACTTTAATGAAGCATAAGATATATAAATCTAAGTAATTCACAGGTATTGTACCTGCTGATAGCTGATACAAAGGAAAAGATGTAAATGATTAGATGAATAAAATAATCAATCACCACAGTAGAGTTTGTACAAAATTGTGGATAAGCATTCATCAAATATATATAAGAAATGATGTTAAATATGAAATAACAGAGGAACACATAACTCAAACTTGAAGGGATTTGGAGTCTTCGATTTGCATTTGTATTAATTATGGAAAATGAAAAATTTCTCTACTACAATCGGCCAAGGAAAAAACCCTTTATGCCTCTTTCAAAATTGTATTTATAGAAATAAAATCATAAACCCTAGACGGTTGGTATTCTCCTAATCTCCTCAGTGCTACAATTATAGAATACAAATTTGAACTTCTTGCTCGGTTACTTTTTACTTTTCTAATAGTTGGACAAAAATGAGCATACATGCATTCATCATTTCTTTGAAGCACTTCCTTCGCTTGGTCCATAACACTTGGCGCACCTGTCTAGAAAATACACCAAAATCTTGGAAGGTTCTATCGTATCCTTTCCTTCAAACACATACAACTTCCTCTGAATTTGGGGCAGCCTGTCTTCAATATTTCCCTTTTCAAACTTTGCTGACTGCAACTATAGATTCATCTTTATTAGCCACTTATCTATTTGGGTGATGTCAAGATGTTTCAATTGTGAAATATCGAGTTGTGCTTCATTCCAACTCTCCTTGATATGAAGTTGATGCCTTACAACATTGATCTGTCCTAATATCCCAAGCAAATCACCTTTACCGATGCCTAATGTTTTTGTATCTAGCTGATCAAACACTTCTTCACATTCTTTCTTAACTTCTCTTGCCATTTTCCTGCTTTCGGCAATATTGGTCTCCCATGTTTTTAATATGATGTCTCCCCTGATCTATTCTTATACAGTCAGCTTTGGGATTGCTGGTACTTCCTCTCTAGCCGAAAATGCTATTGCCTTTTGAAAAGCAGCGCGAGCTGCTGTAGCCTCTTTTTCCTTGAAAGCAATGTTATCTAGTGAGTGGCTTATTTCCAGGAAGTAGTTTTGAATGATTTCTATTTTAGAAATTATGTTTTGTTGTTCTTCTTTTAGTTTCTCATGTACCTATAGTTCTTGGGCTCGAAATGTTGTTATACTCACAACTTGTTCTTTAATGGACTTCAACTCAGCCTGTAGTTGTCTCACTAATTCTTCCTACTGAATAACCTGTACTTGACTCACTTGCATCTTCTTGTTTGCTTCATCTAAACTAGACTTCAACAATTGCATTTCCTGTTTGTCCACAGTTCAGATGTGCTCAACACTTTGATTTACCTCCTCACAAATATTATTTTCTATTTTCTTTGTTTGGTCCTGCAACTGAGCTATCATTTGATTTTTCTACTTCATACTTGTTTTCATAGAGTTGACTGAGAATAAATTGGTCGTTTCCAAAGCTCCCATAGAACCTTCTACTTCTATGGAGAAATCTTCATGTTCTAGGTTCTTCCCATCTACGATCACTTTGTGTTTCTTTACCATTGTGTCTCCTTTCAAATGAATTTCTTATTCACTACTGCTTTCCTCTTCTTACTGAAAAAGTGATCAGAGGAAGGTATCTCTTCTCTAGAGATGGGAGTAAGGTCACTTACATATATGACTTCTAGATGAGGAGTCCCAAAATTTGATTGTAAAGGAGTCAATGATGTAATAGGGATACCCAACTCTATAGATTGATTTTCTCCTTCTATTTTAGGGATATCAGTAGGAATAGTTGATGATAAAGGAGGAATCGTTTGACTCAAATTCGAAGGAGTCTTGGATTTGGAACTCGTTTCAGAACCTGGATTCTTTGATTGTGAAGCTTCTTCTTTTTGTGAAGACACTTCAGTCTTCTCTGGATTTTCTTCTGCAATCCCTTTATCATGAACCTTTGATTTGAAACCTGGGGGAGTACTTCCCTGAGATGGAGGAGGATTCATTGATTCTCCCTGTAGTATATTTGGAAAACTAATTCTCTTGTGCTTCTGGAAAGTCAAAAAGATGGTCTGTAGGTCGGGTGATAATGCCTAAACTCTGTATAATATTTCCTCATAGGTTTTGGCTCCCTTGAACATGTTGCCGTAGGGTGAAGCTTCATGTTCATACATTTTCATACTTCTATGAGCAAGATGATTTCCTACAATTTGATAAGGGTCATGTTTTCTGAGTTTAAGATCTACCAACTTTATGTCTTTCAGTGCTGCAGCTTCAACCTTGGAATGACCAAAGTTATGCAGTGAACACTTCCCAATTTGTACAGGAAAAGGTGGCCAGAACTTCTTCTAAGCTTCTTTCAATTATGTGCCAATGCCACCTGTTATTATTTGGTAGGCCACCTCCCTGCACACCAGTCTGTCGGGAAGGAATTTCAAAAGTGCGTGAGGAGAATCGAGCACCTGAAAACCCTGACATAGGAGAAACCCTCTTCAATAAACCAATATGCAATCTCCTTAAGGTTTCCCGCGATTGCTTCTGAAATACGAGGGGGTTCATAACCATACAAGATTTGGTGCAAAGGTATTGCTACGTAGTGACATATTTCATAAAATAAATCTTTAACATTCTCCTCCCATAGTTTAGAGTGATAAACATGAATGGGCTTCGCGCAGGCTAGGTTTGAGCTCCAATTCATCAAGGGGAAAGGAGTCATGTAACATATATCATCCATAATATATGCAGACATGTAAAAATATGAAGGTTGTCCTTTTGATTTTGTCGTTTGGTACTCCACAATATCTTTAGTTAGATTATCTGATAAAACTTTACCCCAGTTGAAATGGTAACCCTCATCTACTTCGTGTATAAGTGGCACCCATTCTACCGAGAAATGGGTAGGGTTTTTCTTCTCGAAAAGTCTACATAGAATCAAATCTGTATAAACCATGTATTCATTTAATGGAGCTATGGCATTACTTCCATGAGTATTAGCTCTAAATATCATTGTAATTCCCCACCATTCTTTGATTATACCTGAATATGTTTAATAAAATTCTGTACACTCCTTTCTTTGAATTTCTGCTACGACTTCGGCATTATAAATGTATTTAGAAGTAGTGGGAAGTTTATACATTACTTGGATGTGTTCAGGTATGAGCGAGCCACCAATGACCTCTTGGCTATTTATAATTCTCCTTGTATGAATGTCGGTTTTCTCTAAAGCCCATCTTATCATGTCATTATATGGCATGAGTCTCGGTCGTGTGGCTGTTTTGTGAATCTCATACTCTGCTATGTCTCTAAGTTTATTTTCACTCCTTTCATTTCCAAAATTGTTGGGGCAATTTTTGATCTCATAGTCTAAGGTTTCAAAGATCTGCCTCCAAGATTTGACTGAATCCACATCATGTGGCATAGTGTCGGATATAACATATCCATATGGATTCGAGATTTCACCTTCCTCCTCACTCTTCTTAGGCTCTTTTCTGGGTGCCATGATGTTTTTGCTAAAATGAAAACCTATTGCATAGAAGAAATGTCTGAGTTCTTATGAGTGTAACTCGCTCCTAGTCTGAAAGTAAGAATGAAATTCAAAATAACAAACCTTTATTTCCCTTTATCCTACATTAAATTTAGCATACCGATATAGGAGAAAAAAATTAAATTCTTTAATGGGGATGGTACGCCAAGAGATACACACCTTATGTCAAAAAATATCTCCATTAATCCGTTATAGATACTGCCACATATCGGCGATTCAAAACTGGGATTTCGAAAGGAATGTCATCGAAAACTCCTGAATAGGGAAACACAAAAAGTTATTTAATACCCTTAATGCTCATTTTAAAATTAATTTAATTATGTTTAAACGCTTAATTCTTTCGGGATTTTGTGTTTTAGAGTTTTGAGCATCGTTTCCTCAAGAGGCATGACACAAGTAAATCCTGAATCGCGAAACCTCGATGGGATTTATTTAGGCTCTAATCACTTGTTTTAACCCTTTAATTAATCGTGTTCAGGGGTTAGTATTTAATTTTCATGTATTGGAGTATTTTGACTCTGATGACTCTTTAACGTAAGAAATCTTGAATCGCGAAATTGTGATGGGATCTATTATCATTAAACCTTCTTACTTCTTAATAAACATAACATTATCTTTTAAGAATTTTGCGACTTTGGGAATCAGGGTTTAAGGAGACTCAAGGTCGACTCTTTGATTTCTTGAATTGCGACTGATTAACGATATGTTAAGTATGTTTTAAACCTTAATTAATCATGATTAAAAGGTATTTCATGAAAAGCGTGTCGGGACATTTGGAATGTTGTTGAAGTTGAGATGGCTAAAAAAGAACATGTGAAAGGCTTAGAAATCCTTTAACGTTTTTAATTATTACTTTAAAATCTGTTCAATTCCTTTTAAACAATCACTTTTTCGAGACTTCGGTACCGGGACTTTGGGGTTGTCATTAAAAAACATACTTTGTGAATAGCCAAACCCTAAAAATTGAAAATCCCAAAAGACCTTTTGACTCTTTTTTAGAACTAAGGGCGGCTCCGTAACCAGAGAAAAATGAAGAATTGGATTTAGAGAAGAAAATTAAACTTTGTTTCAACAGTTACATTGATCCTAAGATAGTGGATAGATTACATTTGGAGAAAAGTAAACTTGGAAAAGAAAGTTTGGTTCAATTAGCCACTGGAACCAAAAGAAGAATCCATGACATGGTCAGAAGTTGTTCCATAAGTCCTAATGGCGTGAATACTAGTATTGATCTAAATATCATACCATTGGGGTGTTATGATATTCTAATTGGAATGGATTGGTTGGACAAGCATCATCCTGTCCTAGATTGTCATAATAAGACATTTACTGTTGGTTGTGGAGCCTGATTATCTTCCTGATTCAGAGGTCTTTTACTTTTATCCGTTTTTATACCCCATGAAGTATTTACACCCCAGAAGTATGTACACTCTTCCACGTGGGGGAGTGCAGAGGGGGGGTACCCCCTCTGCAAGTTATGGGGGTAAGAGGGCCCCAAACATCCCTCGATGGGGGTTCAGGGGTGAAGCCCCCGAAGGAAAAATTTCCTTGTAAATGTATATTGTAATTTCATTGTAAATATGGACTGTTCATTATAAGGTCGCAGATCTAACGATAGAGATTATGTTAGGGTTTTTTTCCCTAGAAGGAAACCCTCTTTTATGAGGAAAATGCATTACGACTATGGTTGATGGTGAATATTGTATTCTAAGATAGGAGACTGTGAGAGAAACAAGAGGAAGTTACAACGGGCTTTCTATAGGTTGTATCCCTTCATATGATGGATAATAATAAAGGAAGGACCTGGAAATTTATTCGGTGGACGTAGCCCACACTAGGTGAACCATGTAAATCTGTGTCTCTATTATATTGTGTATCTTATGTGTTTTGTTTCCGCATTTTTTTTATTTTACTGTTCCACGGTCCTATTTTTCTAACAACTGGTATCAGAGCGAAGGGTAACTCACAGCAAAAGAGGGTTCCTAGTTTGAGTGGGAGCAATGTTGGAAGATGGAAAGTTTAGGGTCGAGAAATTTAATGGCCAAAACTACCAATTATGGAAGATGCAGATGGAAGACTATTTATATCAGAAGGATCTATTCCTACCATTAGGAAGAATAGCAAAGAAATCGACGGCTACGAAGGATAAAGAATGGGATATTCTTGAAAGAAAGGCTCTAGGAATGATACGACTGAGCTTGACAGCATCGATGGCTTTCAATATTTCCAAAGAAAATACAACGAAGGGTTTGATGGACGCATTGGAAAAATTGTATGAAAAACCCTCGGCATCCAATAAGGTATTTCTAATAAAGATATTATTTAATATAAAGATGTCAAAAGGTGGGTCTGTTGCAAATCATTTAAATGATTTTAATACGGTTACATATCAACTAAGTTCTGTAAAAGTGGACTTTGATGATGAGGTCAGGGTTCTTCTAATATTGTGCTCATTGCCGGAAAGATGGAACAACTTGGTCATGGTTGTAAGTAACTCTGTCTCTGGTTCAAATACTTTAAAATTTTATGATGTTGTTGGTGTTATCCTTAGTGAGGAAATGCGATGGAAAAGCATAGGTGAGACATCCGGAAATGTGTTGAACATGGAGAATAGGGGAAGACAAAAGGATAGAGGAAAGGGTTTCGGGAATCGTGGTAATTATAGGAAGGGAAGATCCAAATCCAGACTTGGAAATATAGAGTGTTGGAATTATGGGAAGAAAGGAAATCTGAAGAAAGACTACAGAGATCCAAAGAAACAAAGAGATGTACAACATGAGAGAAATTAGGAAGCAAATGTAACAGGTGATGTGTTACAAGATGCTTTGATTCTTTCTATAGATAATATTTCTGAGTCTTGGGTAGTAGATTCAGGGGCTTCATTTCATGCCACACCCCATAGGAAACATTTTCTAGATTATGTTGAAGGTGATTTTGGACAGGTTCATTTGGGTGATGATGCACCATGCAAAATTGTTGGAATGGGAAAGGTAAAAATAAAGTAACGCAATGGAAACCAATGGTTGTTGAAAGAGGTAAGACATGTTCCAGATTTAAGGAAAAATATAATTTCAATAGGGCAGTTGGCAAGTGAAGGTTGTATATCCATATTTATAGATAAGATGTAGAAGGTCATCAAAGGATCATTGGTGATAGTGAAAGGAGACAAGGTAGGTACATTGTATTTATGTACTGGTAATATTGACTCTTCTATCTCTTTAGCTTCTATAGGAGTGGATACAACAGTATGGAATCATAGTCTTGGACACATGAGTGAGAAGGGGATGAAGATACTTCACAAAAGAAATTTGTTTCCAGATCTTAAACAAATTGATTTGGACTTTTGTGAGCATTGTGTTTATGGAAAACAGAAGAGAGTCAGATTTCTCATAGTCAGAAAAGAAAATAAGAGTGAAAGGTTAGATCTTGTGCATACATATGTATGGGGACTAGCTCAAGTATCATCTCTTTGTGGATCTCATTATTATATTACTTTTATTGATGATTCAACTAGAAAAACTTGGGTTTATTGCATTCGACAAAAATCTGATGTTTTTGATACTTTTAAGAAATGGAAAGCTTTGGTTGAGAATGAGACAGGAAAAAAGGTGAAGTGTCTCAGATCAGATAATGGAGGTGAATATTGCAACAAGCAGTTTGATGATTACTATTGATACCATTGGATTTGTAGAGAGAAGACAATTCCAAGAACACCACAAGAAAATGGTGTGTTAGAAAGGATGAATAGGACAATGATGGAGCGTGCAAGGAGTATGAGATTGCATGATGGTTTTCCCTTACAGTTTTGGTTAGATGCTGTAGATATTTTTGTTTACTTAATAAACAGAGGACCTTCAAGCTCTTTGTATGGTAGAATTCCAGAGGAGGAATGGACAGGAAAATAGGTAAACTATTCTTTTTTGAAAACTTTCAGTTGTGAAGCATTTGTCCATATTGATAAAGAAAATAGAACAAAGCTTGAGGCAAAATCCAATAAGTGTACCTTTATTGGATATGGTGTTAATGATTTTGGTTATCGCTTATGGGATTATGAGAATAACAAAATCATTAGGAGTAGAGATGCCATATTCAATGAGAAGGTCATGTACAAAGATCAATTGTAGGGAAAGAAAAAGGGAAAAGAAAAACAAGAATGCATAGTGCTTGATGAGATCACTGAAAAAGAAATTCCAAAGGAACCAGAAAATCAAAATGTACAACAACGAGAGAAGCAAGTACCTCAAACACCTTAAAGTGTTGTTAGAAAATCTACCATGTTAAGTATACCCCCTGAACAATACTCTCCTTCATTGTATTATTTATTGTTGACTGATTCTGGTGAACTAGAATGTTATGAAGAGGCAATGTAGGTAGACACCAAAAGGAAGTGGGAGCAAGGCATGAAAGAGGAAATGGATTCCTTGGTAAATAACCAATACTTGGGACTTGGTTCAGTTGCCTATAGGAAAAAGAGCATTGCAGAATAAATGGGTTTACAAGTTGAAGGAAGAAGATGGTGGAGAAAAGCGGTACAAGGCTAGACTTGTTGTAAAGGGGTTTGCACAAAAGAAAGGTATATGTTTTGATGAAATATATTCTCTTGTTGTTAAAATGACTTCAATTAGAACTATTTTAAGTCTTGTGGCAGTAGAATATTTGCATCTTGAATAGTTAGATGTAAAAACAACTTTTCTCCATGGGGATTTGGAGGAAGAGATTTATATGCAACAACCACAGGTGTATGAGGTCAAAGGGAAGGAGAATTTGGTATGAAGATTGAATAAGAGCTTATATGGCCTAAAGCAATCTCCAAGGAAGTGGTATCTAAAGTTTGATAGGTTTATGACAGAACATGGTTATAGTAGATGTCATTCTGATCACTGTGTTTATTTTAAAAAGCTAGAAAATGGAAGCTTTATTATCTTGTTATTGTATGTAGATGACATGATTTTTGCAGGGTCTTATATGCAGGATATAAATGTGGTCAAGAAGAAATTAGCCAATTCATTTGCGATGAAGGATTTGGGTGCTGCAAAGAAAATCCTTGGTATGAGAATAACAAGAGACAGGAAAAATCACAAACTAACATTGTCTTATGGTGAGTACACAGAGAAGGTGTTGGAGAGGTTTAGAATGTAGAATGCAAAACCAGTTAGTACACCTTTGGCCAGCCATTTGAAATTAACTAAGGAAATGTGTCCCAAAACACAGGCGAAGATAGAATACATGTCCAGGGTCCCATATTCATCAGCAGATGGTAGCTTGATGTATGCAGTGGTTTGCATAAGACCAGATATTGCACATGCAGTGGGAGTTGTGAGCAGATATATGAACAATCCAGGTAATGAACATTGGGAGGCAGTAAAGTGGATTCTCAGATACTTGAGAGGTATTGCTAATCATGCATTATGTTTTGGATGTTCAGAAATTGTTCTACAAGGATATGTTGATTCAGATATGGTAGGTGATAAAGATAGCAGGAGGAGTACCATAGGGTATGTGTTTACTATAGGTGGAACAACAGTAAGTTGGATTTCAAAACTGCAAAAGGTTGTTGCACTTTCAACAATAGAGACAGAGTATGTTCCTACTATAGAGGCTAGTAAAGAGATGATTCGGTTACAGAGGTTTATGGAAGAATTGGGAAAGAAGCAAGAGAATAGCAAGTTGTATTGTGACAGTGAGAGTGCCATTTATCTTGCAAAGAAATCAGCCTTCCATTCTAAGAATAAGAATATACAGTTGAGGTACCACTTCATACGATCTACCTTGGAAGATGGACATTTGAAGTTGGAAAAGATACACACTAGCCAGAATCCCGCAGACATGTTAACAAAGGGAGTAACCAAGAAGAAGCCGAGTTCCTGCTCAGTTTCAGTTGGTCTTCAAGAATGAAGATGAAGATGAGAAATTTTCTAGGTCCAAGAAGGTTCAGAGTCCAACATATATAGCAGCGGTGGATTTATTGAGATCAGTATCCAAGTGGGAGATTGTTAGTTGTGGGGCCTAATTATCTTCCTGATTCAGAGGTCTTTTAATTCCAGCCGTGTTTATACCCCATGAAGTATTTACACCCCAGAAGTATGTACACTTTTCCACGCGGGGGAGTGCAGAGGGGAGTACCCCCTTTGTGGGGTCCGGGGGGCTATCCCCCCAGTTGGGGGGTCTGGGGGAAAGTGGGCCCCTAGCGGGGGTTCGGGGGCAGTGTCCCTTGATGGGGGTTTGGGGGTGAATCCCTCGAAGGAAAATTTGCCTTGTAAATGTATATTGTAATTTCATTGTAAATCTAGACTGTTCATTATAAGGTCGCAGATCTAACGATAGAGATTATGTTAGGGTTGTTTTCCCTATAAGGCAACCCTATTTTATGAGGTAAATGTATTGTGACTATGGTTGATGGCAAATATTGTATTATGAGATAGGAGATTGTGAGAGAAAGAAGAGGAAGTTACAACAGGCTTGATGTAGGCTGTATCCCTTCATATGATGGATAATAATAAAGGAAGGACCTATCAATTTCTCTGGTGGACGTAGCCAACACTGGGTGAACCACATAAATCTGTCTCTCTATTGTATTGTGTATCTTCGATGTTTTGTTTCCACCTTTGTTTTATTTTATTGTTCCACAGTCCTGTTTTTCTAACATTTACATGTCTTGATGGAAATGGAAAACAGAGCACTGTGAAAGGAGTTCCAAGAACCATCTCTATAAGGGAGATTTCATCCTTCAGCTAAAAAGATGTTTTAGGAAAGGATGTCAATTGTATGCATCTCATGTGAAAGAACCAGAAAATAAGAAGGGGCCAAGGCTCGAAGATTCCTCGGTACTATAGGAATTTGAAGATGTATTCCAAGAAATACCTAGATTTCCACCAAGAAGGGGGATATATTTCTCAATTGATTTAGTTCAAGGAGCTGCCCCAGTGTCAAAAACACCTTACAAAATTATCACACTAGAGTTAAAAGAATGACAAATGTAGTTGGAGGAATTGTTGAAGAAAGGGTACATACGTCCAAGTATTTCACCTTGGGGAGCACCAGTACTTTTCGTCAAAAAGAAAGATGGAACCTTGACGCTATGTATTGAATTTCGAAAATTGAACAAGTGCACTATAAATAAAAAGTATATTCTACCCCGAATTGATGACCTCTTTTATTAGCTAAGAGGAGCAAAGATATTCTCAAAGATTGACTCGAGGGCAGGATACCATTAGGGAAGAATCAAGAAGAAGACATTCATATGATGACCTTTCAGACTAGGTATGGGCATTATGAATTTGTAGTGGTGACATTTGGACTGACCAATGCACCAGCTATCTTCATGTGCTTAATGAATGGCATATTCAAAAATTATTTGGATAAGTTTGTCATAGTATTGCTGGATGACATACTTATCTATTATAAGTCTAAAGAGGAGCATTAACATCACCTAAGAATAGTGTTGCAAGTACTGAGAGAACATCAGTTGTATGCCAAGTTGAGTAAGTGTTATTTTTATCAAAAGCAGATCCATTACTTGGGACACATTATTTCAGAGAAGGCAATAACAATAGATCCAGAGAAGATTAAAGCCATTAGAGGATGGCCAACACCCAAAAATGTGTCAAACGTCAGATCTTTTATGGGATTAGCTACCTACTATAGGAGGTTCATAGTAGGGTTCTCTAAGATTTCTCATCCCATCACTTCTTTTCAAAAGAAGGGAACTAAATTTGAATGGACACTCAAGTGTGAAAAGAATTTTAATCCGTTGAAGGAATTACTTACTAGTGCACCTGTGTTAAAGATTGTTGACCCAAAGGAAAGTTTTGTGGTATGTACAGATGCATGTAAGGAAGGACTTGGGGGAATCCTCACGCAAAATGGACATTTCATTGGATATGAGTCCAGAAAGCTTAAGGAACATGAAAGGAACTATGCCATGCATGACTTGGAACTTGCTTCCATTGTTCACTCCTTGAGGATGTCGAGGCATTATCTCATGCATGAGGACTCTTTTTAAGGGAATTTCAAGGTGGTTCCCATCGAAGACAGATATTCAAAAGTGGATAGAGGATCAAGAGAGGGACTTTGCTGAAGCCCAAAACAAGAACCCTAAACTGAGTACTGAAGATTGGCTACAAATATACATCTTCACCGACATTCACGAGATCTTCTTTGGAGGAATCCACTAGGAGTTGTTTGAGTGGTTGGATAGATTAGTCGATACCCTATTTGATATTAGATCTAGACCTCCTATGGTTTGGACACCAACACTGATCCAGAAGGTGAAGCGAGTTGACAATGTTGTATCTAGAGCAGTAGATCATTGGTTTGATAGTACCATTGGAGGGTATATCACCGAATTTGCTGTTGATAGGGTAGAATCATATAGCCAAGCCAAGAGATACTTTTTCAAAGGACCCAGAGAATTTTTTTTCCACTTTTGGAAGATGAGAATCAAGATGTTGTTGCATGAAAAGAATGTCTTGAAGATACAGTAGATTGGTTGGACCTGAAAAGGATAATGTTTAGAAATTCAGACAATGACAACAACATAGAAACTGGACATACACACAGTGGAAGAGTATTCATAGGGGTTCACCTTGAGAATCTGTTTAAGAAAAAATACGGAGAATAGGGTTTCTACAGTGGAGAAGAGGTAGATCTAACCGACGAAGAACATTCAAAACCTACTAGAATGGAAGAAGGGGAAGTTGAATAACTTTTCCAAAGTGAGCCAAAAACCCCAGGAACTACACAGACTACTGAAGTAAGTAACATTAACCCTCATGTTGTTTCAATAGCACCAAGCAGCTAGAATAGCTAGAACCACCAGAGTCTTCAGAGTGTTGTTACTAGTGACTCAGCCTATACTTAGACATGAAGCCTAGGGAACTATATGGAAGATGATATGAGGTCCCTATATTTAGGGGAGATGGATATGAGGATCCTAATCAACACTGGTTCTTGTGTGAGGCCATGTGGAATATTAAAAGTATCACTGATGAATCCATCAAGAGAACCTAGTTCAACACTACGCCAAGGGACTGTGCGCTGAGTTGGTACATGAAAATTGTCCAAGGACTGGTGCAGCCTAAGCCACTGAATGAGATCAAGAATGAATTGATTACAGAGTTTAAGAAACCTAATTCAGAGTCACAATTTATTACATAGCTAAAAGAGATCAAACAAAAGGTAGAAGAACCTGTTTGGGAGTTCAACCAGAGATTCAAGACCCTAACAGGTTGATTAACTTTTCAGATTCCTGATGAAAAGAAAAAAGAATGGTTCATCGCGGCTCTGTTACCACACATCAGATTCCCTCTGATGCAACAAAAGATTGCATCACATATAGAGTCTTTGGAGATTTCCATGAAGATTGAATCAACACCTATGGGAGAATCTAGCTCAGGTATGAGCCAAATCTTGAGCCAATTGACTAGTTTGTTGCTGCAGGTCGGGGATATGAAGAAGGACAAGGGGAAGGAAAAAAGAGAAGATATTTGGTGTGTAATATGCATATCCGAAGGTCATGATAAGGAACACTGTCCCTTATTTCATGAGTATTTGGCCTCAGGAGCACTGAGCCCCTTGAAGAAAGTTAACCTGCCCTAGTGCAATGTATGCAGAAATAGGCATCACCCAGGTGAGTGCTATTACATGCAAAAGTATGTTCAGGAACCCAAAAACTTGTATTGAACATTCTATAAATCAGTGGGGCATGATGATCGATATTGTAGAGCTTACGATCTCATGCATGAGAGTTCGAGGGACATATACAAGATTCAAGTAGAAGTACAACAAGAAGGAAACACTCTGTAGTACAACTCTCCAGGGAGAGGAAAATTCAATCCTCACAGTGGATACAAAGGATGAGGACGAGGATGAGGTATGGGCCAAGGCTGAGGACAAAGAAACTATTATAACTGCAAACATCTAGGCCACTTGGCAAGGGATTTCTAGAATCCTTGCACAACCTATAGTTATTGTAACTCTTTCAAGCATATCATAGAAGAATACCCTATGTTGTTGGCTAAGCTTCAAGAAAGACAAGGACCCCAACAAAACCCACAAGTGAAACTGATATATGCCGAACCACATGGAACATACCCTAGATTCATTATTATTAATCAAGGAGGCATTTCTATAGGAGAAGATAGAACAATCCAAAGAAAGATCGCAGAAGAGTCAGGTATCAGGAAAGATATGGAGAAGACTCAGGATTTTGATGCAAGGAAAGAAAGACAAATATTTGAGGAAGCAAGGCAAGAATTCAAGGGGAACCAAGGATCCTCATCTAAAACGTGACCATAAATAAAAGAGTATGGAATGCCTCAGGCATTTAATCAATTGGCTTCACCAGAAGAAGGAAAAGAGGTAAGTAAACTCATCGAATTTTTGTACACTTGTCTTAAGTTAATTTGGGATGAGAATGTTGTGCGAGAGTTACAAAACCTAATATTGCTAAGAAAGGTAGACCCCTTACTGAACATGGCAGTACACCAGATTGCTAAGAAGAGAAGAAAAAACAAAGAATTACATTTGAATGCTCAAATAGGAGAGTATGATATAGACTATGTGGTCCTCGACTTAGGGTCAGAGGTCAATGTCATGACGAAGCAAACTTGGGCACTAATGGGAAAACCGAAGTTGATCTATTCCCCTATCAGGCTTAGAATGGATATTCAACAAGTTGTAGACCCATTTGGATGATTGGAGCATGTCCTTGTGGACATCGATGGAGTTAGGACCTTTGCAGATTTTGAGGTAATTGAAATTGTTTATGATAACTACCCTTACCCTGCATTGCTAGGAATTGATTGGGCCTTTGACAATTCTACTTTTGTTGATTTAAAGAAAATATGCATGAAATTTGAAAGATTTGGCCTTAGGGTCATTTAACCCTCAGATACAAATGAGGGTCTGCGATATACAGAGCCCATCAGAGAATAATACCATGCATATGAGATGGAGAACATATATAAATTAATAGCGAGACAATAGGATTATATCAACCCTACTGCCGATGGAAATCTAAGTTGGCGAAGTGACAAAACGTGTTCATCAGATTCAGAAGAATCACTGGAGAACTGGAAGAACCAGATGTATGAAGTATCCACAAGGAGATGTGCTCGATTGATGAGAGAAGTTCATTGGCTTGGTACAACAATAAGTAACTTACCTACCTTTGATGGTCTGAACCCTCTAGAAGCCTTCCTCTCAGATTTTGAAACAAGTGTACCAGCACAACAGAGGTTGTTGGCTATGGATGAGGCCCTGAAATCCACACCAGGAAGATGGTGGGGGATGCACAAAAACAATATTACAGACTGGACACAATGCCGAACCTTGATGACAACGCAGTTCTCAACACAAGAAGGAAGCTGCGAAGTGAGCTACACAGGTCAAAGCTGCCCAAAGGACCATGTGTGAAGCTACGAAGAATCTTGGAGTGACATTCCTTGAGAAAAATGAGTACACAGGTTCATTAACATGCTGGACACGACCCCTATTAACTGGTACCTTCAAGTGGAGCTGCACCTAATCACTGCAGATTGGGAAGGTATGCTTCAGAATTTTGTAACCACCTTTTTGTTTGAAAGTGAATTTCCTTCAGTATATCAAGCACTACAGATAGTGAGGCATAAATTATTTAAGGAGGCATCTAGCCTCCCTTTGGAGAGATAAGTGGATGAATGGACTGTGCCATTCTAGAAACTACAAGGATGTTACAATATTAATGTCGATGCAGATTATGATCCAAGGAAGGTAAAAATTACTGAGATAGAAGGCCACAGGGATGTGGAAGGACCAGGAGTTGAGCTTCCATTCATTAGACAATCAATCAAGATAAATAATGTCAATATTGGGATAGATGAGACACCGAAACTTTCCAATGTCAAAGATTATTGGGATGCTGCTACCATTGACAAAATTACAGAATTATTGCATGAGTATCAGGACTTGTTTCCGACCAAGTTCACTGATATCAAGGGTATTAAAGGACCTATTGGAGAGATCAGAATACCTTTGAAATCATATGCAAATCCAGTCAAGCAAAGAACCTATAGATTGAACCCAAAATATAAGGAAAAAGTGAAGATTGAGCTCGATAGAATGTTAGAAGCAGGGATTATTGAACTTGTCGAAGAGTTGGAGTGGATCGGCCCTATGGTGGTGCAAGACAAGAAGATAGGTGAGATCACGATCTGCGTAGATCTCAGGAAGTTGAATGATGTTGTTTTCATGATCCTTTCCCTACACCATTCACAGACGAAGTACTGGATAATGTGCGAGGCCAGGAAGTATATTCTTTTACAGAAGGATTTTCAGGATACCATCAGATCCAGATTACCAACGAGGACCACCACAAGACCACATTTTCCATAGAATGGGGATTCTACCAATACACAGTGATTCCATTTGGAATGAATAATTCCCTAGCCATCCTCTCCAGGGTGGTGTTTGAAGCATTCAAAGAATGTTTGCATAAGTTTTTAGAAGCCTATTTTGATGATTGGATTGTTTTTAGTTTGCTGAAAAATCATATTGAATGTCTAAGACTAATGTTGGACAAATGCAGGCAGTGTCAAATTGCTTTAAACTTGAATAAGTGCATCGTCTTCTCACCATTTGGAGTATTATTAGGACATATTGTATGCAAGCAAGGATTGCTGGTGGATCCATAAAAAATTGCAATTATAGTTGACTTACCGCCTCCTACTTCAGTCAAACAACTATGCACTGTGCTAGGACATACTAGCTATTACAGGAAATTTATTAAAGGATATGCTTAGATTAGTGTGCCAATGGAGAAGTTATTAAAGAAATATTGTTAGTTTGGCTGGACAGACGAATTCCAACAGAGCTTCGACACACTGAAACAAAATATGGTGACTGCGCCCATTCTGGTCTTTCCAGACTAGAACAGAGAATTTCATGTGCATGTCGATGCGTATTCTATTGCATTAGGAGTAGTATTGGAACAACTTGGATAAGGGGAGATCGACCATCCATTAACATTTTCCAGCAAAAATCTATCTACAGCTGAAATTAACTACACTACTACAGAGAGAGAAGGATTATCCATGGTGTACACGCTGCAAAAATTCTGCCATTACTTACTAGGAGGACACTTTAAAATGTTTATTGATCACTCTGTGCTGAAGTACCTAGTTATAAGCCAGTGTTGGGGGGGGCGAATCTTCATATGGATTCTCCTGTTTCAAGAATATTGTTTTGAGATCATAGTTAAGCCAGGAAGAATGAACAAGGGACCTGACCACTTGTCGAGGTTGGAACATGGCGAAGAACCCACCCATCTGGAGGATACCCTATCGGATGCACCACTGCTCACCATTAGGAAGATGGATGACCACTTTACAGACATAGTCCAGTTCCTATCAATAGGAATGGCTCCAAGTGAGTATACAATTTCCTAGAAGAAACAAGTAGTGGTGCACGCTGCAGAATTTTCACTGATAATCGGTTAACTATATAATATGGGACCTGATGAGATACTAAGAATATGTGTGATGGAGGCAGAGTTCTCGTTGATCCTCGCAGAATCTCATGAAGGCATTGTAGGAGGACATTACGCAGGGAAAGAAACTGCATAGAAGGTTCTGCGAGCTGGCCTTTGGTGGCCTACTTTACACAAAGATGATAAAGAATATACCTAAGCCTGTGATGTATGACAAAGAGTTGGAAAACCATATTGAAGAGATGAAATTTCACTATCACTATAGATGACCCTACAAGCATTTTAAAAGTGGGCCATTGACTTCGTGGGACCTATAAACCCACCAGGAAAGCACATAGGAATAAGGTACATTATCACTACAACAAAATACACTACTAGATGGGCCAAAGCAAGAGAAGTCAAGGACTGTAGTGCAACTATAGTTGCATGTTTTATATTTGATGACATAATAACTAGGTTTGGATGCCCTAAGCCCCTTATGAGTGATTAAGTCACTCATTTCATCAATAAGGCAGTTGAAGCCCTGACTGAAGAATTCACAATTCACCATCAGAAGAGTACACCTTACCATCCACAAGAAAATAGAACGGTTGAAGCATTCAAAAAAATCTTGGAGACAACATTGACAAATATTTGTAGTGTGAACATGGATGACTGGGATTTAAGAGTACGAATAGTACTCTAGGCTTATAGAACCACTTGCAAGAAATTAACAATGCAGACCCCTTTCAAGTTGGTTTATGACCTCAAAGTTATTGTCCCAATGGATTACTTGGTACTAAGCTTAATAATTGTTGCATTTACAGACATGGATGATACTGGAAATGTTCGTGAGAGGCTTTCCCAGCTGGTTGAACTAGAGGAAGATAGATTTATTACAGGATTCCATCAGCAGGTACAAAAGGAAAGAGAGAAGGCCTATCATGATAGACACATCAAGAAGAAGGAATTTAAGCAAGGTGATTTAGTACTGGTGTATGACAATAAATTTATAAGACATCCAGGGAAGTTTAGAATGCATTGGCTTGGACCATATGAGATCACCTATGTTATAAAAGGAGGAGATTCACAACTAAAAAAATTGAAGGGAGAATGGAAAGAAGGATTAGTGAATGGGAGTTGGTTGAAGTTGTATTATGACAACCAACTGCCTCGCAGCTCTCAGTGAAAGTAAGGAAAAAAGGGTCTAGGTACCAGGTGTAGTTGAAACTGGGTACCAGAAATAGAAAATACAGTCTGCACAAGGATGGGAAGGAGGCATAAAGCAGAAAGAAAAGGCTATGCTACGTAGTCCAGAGTCGAAGTGAAATGAAAGGATCAGATCTGAAGTGCCTCAGGATGAGTCACAGGTGCATTTTGGGGGACTGTTGGCCCTTGGTTAGGGAAGGAAGAGAAGATCGAGGAAGAAAAGGTAAAAAGTGAATTGCGTAGGAGACATGGTGACTGTCACTGGGTCGAAGTAAGCAAAAGAGAAAAAAATCCAATGCGAAGTACGGAGAAGCAAGAGGTTGGATGAGGAGATTGAGGATGACATATCAACAAGGAATATGGATCGAGGACAACTCAGCAAGTAGAGAAATCCACCATTGGATGCTTTGGAGCACCGCACGAGAAGGGAGGAAAGACAGGCTGACAAATCCCTGAAAAGGTGGGTCAAGTTAACCTAGGGTTTGAGACACCTAGGGTTTTGGGTAATTAGGGTTTTGACACCTATGTTTCGACCTAAGGCTATCGGTGAGGGAATATGATGTATAAATAGAGGTCAAGAGGGCCTAGGTTAGGTCGATACTAGTGTTAGATATTGATATTAATTGTTATTGGTTAAGATATTATTGTACTGTGAGAGAGAGGAGTGCTAAAAGTGAGAGCCTCCTGGTATTGTAAGATCTTCAGCTGGGTGCAAAGATCAAGTCCTGCAGCTGGGTGCACAGGAAGGTGGGAGATAGAGAGAAGAAGATAGAAGATCTACTAACTAAGAGTGCAGATCAGAACTATAATCTTTATCTTAATATATCATAAGAACAGTTCTGTGGATGTAGCCCTAGAGAGAGGGTGAACCACATATATTTTGTGTCATATGTGTGATTGATGCCTGGATCTCTATCATTGTTATACTGTAATTTGCATTATTGTGTTAGATCAGATTTATGGCTATGCAGAGTAGATCTAGATGATAAGAGATACATGAATGTTGCATTATCATTGTATTAGTTCCACTTGATATTCCCCTAGTTGTAGACATCTCTATCCTGCAACCCCCCTCTTAGCTTCTTCGGGTGAGACTACATCTTATTTGCAGGTGTTGTCGAAAGGGCCAATAGCTAGGGATGTTTGGTGTGCTCTTGGAGTGAACCCTGGGTCTGCCCCTGTGGCAACAAGGACAAACCACATTGGCCTGAAGTATATTTTTGAGCATCCAACATTGAATGCCATGCAAACAAGATGCCTGAAATTTTTAAGTGAATACGACTTCGATATCAAGCATATCAAGGGAAAGGAGAAGAAATTTGTTGATGCACTTATTAGAAGAGTGCATATCATGCATGCTACTGTTGTCAATATGCATCAGTAAGACTTGAAGAGAATAATTTTAGATGGTCTTGTTACAAACCAACATTACCTATAGGTAAAGGAAAGCTTACAGGAAGGAGATGTACAACAAAAAATAAAGGAGTATGCATGATGTTCCTTATGCTGGACATCCTGGTTACCAGAAAACTATTACAACAGTAAGAAGCCAGTTCTTTTTTCCAGGAATGAGGAAGGATGTTGTTGATTACATGGATCGATATATGGAATGTAAAAAGGTGAAGGCTGAGCATAGGCACCCAATGAGTTTGTTGTATCCATTGCCAATACCAGAGAAGAAATGGGAAGTGATCACCATGGATTTCATCATAGGATTACCTAGAACAAGTAAGCAACATGATTCAATGATGGTGGTGGTTGAAAAATTAACAAAGGCTTCTCATTTTGTGCGTATGAAGACAACGCATATAGTGGCTAATATTGCATAAATTTTCATGAAGGAAATTTCTAGGTTGCATGGGATACCTAGGACAATCGTCTCAGACAAAGATACAAATTTTACCTCCAATTTCAGAGGGGATTGTTTAAAGGATTTGGCACAAATCTAAACTTTAGAAAAACATATCATCCCCAGAAAAATGGGAAAAGAGAGAGAGTCAATTGAATAATTGAAGATATGCTGAGAATGTAAGTGACAGATAAGCCATCTAGGTGGGAAGATTACTTACACTTGGTTGAGTTTGCATATAACAATGGGTATCAAGATTCATTGAGAATGATCCCATTTGAAGCCTTGTATGGTAGGAAATGCGATACTCCAGTAATCTAGGACAACCCAATAGATAGAGTGGTACTTGGGCCGGAGTTGCTCAAGGACATGGAAGACCAAGTGGTCAAGATCAAGAAGAATTTAAAGGCATCTTAGGATAGACAGAAAGTTTATGAATACAAGAACAAGAAAACTAGAGAATTTAAAGTAGGGGAGCATGTACTTTTGAAAGTGAAGCCCAAGAAAATCTCTTTGAAGTTGGGTAGTTGTACAAATCTGGCAGCTAAATTTTGTGGTCCATTTGAAATATTGGACATAATAGGGCCAGTTGCATACATGCTTGCATTGCCTGCTTCCATGAATGTGCATAATGTATTTCATGTCTCTTTACTAAATAAATATGTACATGATCCTAACCATGTTATTGATTGGCATCTGATTCAGGTAGAGACAGAGGGAGATTTTTAGGTTCAACCAGTGTGGGTATTGGACAAAAAAGTCAAAATTCTCTGGAATCGAGTTATAGAGATGGTATAAGTTCAATGGACCTGGTACGGAACTAAATATGCTACCTGGGAGCATGAAGATGCCATCTAGGAAGAGTACCCACAATGTTTTGAATAAATTTGAGATTTTGATCTCTATTTTCTATATGCACTAAGGACCGTGCCAAAATAAGTGGGAGGGGATGTAACACTCCAGGTTTTGAACCTCCATTTTAAATAATGTATTGTTACAATGCTGAGAGGATAGGGTGCCCAAAAAATTATTAAAAGGAAAATGTGCCCAAGAAATGAAATGTAATGTTTTTTTTATCATTATTAATAATAAATACATGGATGGTTGCTAGACGGACAAGGACTAGAATTATAGGGGGTTATGATTCCACAAGATAGGGGGCTTGAGGGGATAAGTGTTTATTCCTATTTTAATACCCCTTTTTTTCTAAGGGAGGGGATCAGTTACATGAGCTTCTTGGGGAAGGCCAAGAGGTTCTTGATTCCCCATGAAGTTACTTAAACTTGCCTCTAGTCTGATGGGGGGGTTCGACTGATGGATTGTTCATTGATTTCCTATAAGTTCATTCATTTCCCTCATGCACTTTCATGCACCCACTTACCCATTCATTGAAACATCCTCATCTATGTCTTGGATTGGGAAAGGGAACTGAATTGTTGAATAATTAGCCATGATATGGTGGATTGTAGTGGTCGTTGGTGTGATCCAGACGTGACTTGAGGCCTGTATGTCTGATATGTGTTGGCCTCTATCCAGCGTTGCTCACATTTTCAAGTCCTAAGAGTTCCAACATTGATATTCTAGACCAATTACGCTTGATCCTGAATAAGGAGAAGGACTGCTTGAGGGACTGCATGACAGAGAAGGGTGGAGATTCGTTCTCTTGGGTGGTGAAATATGGGTAGAAGAGAGTTGGGTACTTGGATTGTTGTGAGAGTTGGGAATCCTATGAGATATTGGGTACTGACTGGTTTGGGAAGCCAAGTAACACTCTGGAACTATCCTTGTGGATTCGTAGCCCTGGCTTGGGAGTGTCATTGTTGTTGAGTTTTGGAACATTAGTGTCTACGGTTGGGTGGAATGTCCTCTGTCTACAGCCAGTTGGTGTCATATTTCATAAAGATGAGTTCTCTTTGTTATGGTATCATTTACATGTATATGAATGTATTTCCATCGTATATTTAATTATCGTTTAATTGAATATTTAGACTATGCATGCCTATTGACTACTATTGTGTGTGTTGTTAAAGTCTTTTCTTTTATGCATCTTTAAATTTTAAAAAGGTATCGGTAAGAGAAATAAGTCCAAGGGAGGGCTTGAAGGTAGCATACCCCGACCTATGAGTGGTTGGGTATGTTACATTTTCAAAGGCCAATCATACCTCCAGTGCACTCTTGCCTCCCACTGCATCTTAAATGTTAGCTTCTCCATCTCTGCTCAGATTTCACGGAGCTCCTTGTCCATCTCCACTTTTCTTCTCTGCGGGAAGTCTCCTCCTCGACCATGCTTATGACCTCCAATGACCATCTTGTTTCACCTGCAACCTTCTTGATTGTCTACCATATGTTGTGCGCCTTGCAACAGTTTCCATAGAGCATCTTACTCTATCTTTCTTCACCCACTATATACAACAAATGTAATGGATCTAAATTAATTTAAACAACCATTGAATTAGAACACAACAGTAAAATTTAAAAATTACTTCATCTAGCACATTCGAAATCTAATTTTTCATAGTAATAAAATTTAATAACAATTTAATTCAAAAMAATTCATGATTCTAACCTGAACCTGATGTTGCCGCTTGCTTCCTTCCCACTCCTTTAGAACACAACCCAAAATCGACCTCCCTGCCGACTAGTTAGCTCCTAGCCCTAGGATATCAACAAATATCCTAGCCCTCTGAGCCCAAAACCCCCAACAAACCCCCGATGCACTGTGTCAATTCCTCTCTAATTTCACTCTGCCAATCCCTGCTCCAAAATTCATCCCCCAACTCCCCGTAGAATGAATCCCCCTCTAAACTCCTTCCCCCCCCCCTTATTCCTCCTTCACCGCCTTCCCCTCA